>CAUYQG010088826.1:0-13638 GCA_963574415.1 Tarsius wallacei | reverse complement strand
ACAACCTGTGGCACATCGTTACAGTGGAATACCAGTCAGCCATAAAAATGAGAAGCTGGGTGTGGTAGCGCGTGCCCGTAGTTCCAGCTACTTGGAAGACTGAGGCGGAAGGATCGCCGGAGCCCAGCAGGTCAAGGCTGCAGCAGCCACTGCACTCCAGTTTGGGTGACAGAGTGAGACTCCAACTCAAAAAAAAAAAAAAAGAAAAGAAAAGAAAGAAAGGAAAAAAAAAAAACTGAGCCAACACAATTTTCAAGTTAAGGATTTGACTCAGTTACTACAAAGACACTGATTCTGATTCTCAGGGGCCTCATTTTTACAATTCACTCTTGTGGTTTAATTCCTAAAGTGCACATACCGTGTTATTAATATTTGAATTTTAACACTTTAGTAAAATTGAATATATGATGCAATTCAAATAAGGTATCATTTAACTTCAACTACCGTGATCTACAAGAAAGATATTTTAAAATAGCACATTTATTATTTTATATTCTTATGAGCAGAAATTTCAATGTTAGTTCCAAATGTATTGCAATGTTTCATTTTTATATTATAAAAATAATCTGGAAGGCAAAGCTGATGTGTATATTTCCAGATTCACAATAAAAAGTAAAGGTAATTTCTCATGACTGATGGTTTTACTAGAGACCGCAGTTTTCATAAAACATCTGGATTACAATAGCTAAACTGTTTCCAATTTTTCTTAGATGTAAATAAAATATCCACATGTAGCACAACAAGACTTTCAGCTTTTCTTTCTTTTTGTCAGCCCCTGAAGTCTCTGAATAAATCAAGAACTGTTTACATTTTCTTCACTGTTCTGCTTCATTTCCATCTAGTTTAACATGTGTGGTGAATGTAATGTATTCATTTTTCAAGAAAATTCCCTGTTCTTCTGACACCATGCATGATTCAGCAAGACACCATCAGAGTCAATAATAGCTCTGGTGAGCTGCCCTCCTATCTCAATCAGACTTCCAGAGAATACTTTTACAAAGTAGCCAGCATGTTTTCTCTCCTATGTCAATGATCCATTATATAATGGTTCCCAACAGCTTATATCTTAAATCATGCCATTCTAGGTACCATAATCTTCTTTTGGACAGAATCTGAAGATTTATACATTAGAAGCTATCTTTTTGTACATTTGACCTTAATATAATTCCTCTTAAGCCTCACTTTAACCCACTTCTGGAACCACTAAAGTCATTTAAACTATCAAGGTGGGCTGCTGATCCCTCAATGCCGTTCACTGTAATCACACTAGGCAGTCCTTGCTTATGCCTAAGCTCTGATTGCTATAAATCTTGCTCAACTTCAAACTGTTAGTGCTGTATTCCCAAATTTAATCATATTTCTAGTCCTAAGGATTTACTATAAATCTTTGCTTTTATTAACAGACTCATATAAAACAGCTCTTGCTCTATCTTCACATAACTACTTGATGTTTAAAGAGTCATACCCTAACACTAACCACTAGACCCTATCTCACAGGTATTTACAAAAGAAAGACTTCCATGTGGAAGGACTATGGCCCGCATAATGAATGTGTTTTGGGAGACTTAAAAAAAAAATGATATGCCCCTAACAATAGACTACTTTCCACCCAAGAAGTAAAAATATTGCCTACTCATTTGTGGCAATAGTTTAAAGACCCTGTCATGTGCCAAACACTGATTTAAGTGTCAGGAATATAGTGATGGCCAAGAGAGACATGATATCTGCCTCCTTGGAGCTTACAGTTAATGGAGAAGATGGATAACAAAATATGAAATTGCAATACAATATAATGAAATCTAAGACACATGGAATGGTCATATGCATGTTTCCAAAAAACACTCATATAAACTTGGACCTGAGAAGTGTTACATAAGTGAAGTGCCAGGGTTGAAGTAGAGATTACCTTGGCAGCAGAAATATTATGTGCAAAGGAAAGGAATTGAAACTTTTTAAAAATTTGCTTCCAGTAAATTGAATTTATGCTTGCAACAAATATTAAAATCATCACATAACCTAAACATTATATTGTCACTATTGGGTGCAACATATTAGATTGCAAACAATCATAGGGTCAGAATCTATAAAATTGTTACATTAGCTTTGTCACTGAGTAGGTGTGGGAGTAGGTATAGGACTGTAGTGTGACTTTCTATTGCCTTATTTTACTTGCCCTCATCCTACTATCTCATTCTGTTATAAGATTATGCACTTACAGACTTTTTGGTGTCATAGAATAAGAATGAACACATCTGTAGAGAACTGATTAGTTTTCTTTCTAGTTGAGATGTTCAACATGCACTGGGTGATGTAGCTTTGTTATGCATGCTGGGCAAGAATAAGTAGGCAGTTACTTCCTGAAGCGTGGATTCCCTCTCTGTGGCTAGGAAAATTCTTTGCTAAATATTCTTGATTTTTTGCAATTCTCAGAAAGAGTACAAAAGATAGGGCAACTTTTTTAGATGAAAAACTGTTTTAAAAAATCACTAAATTATAAATGTAACAGATGTGATATTTTCTGTTCTCCCAGAATTAATCAATAGATGTCAAAATTGAGATAAATAGGTGAGAATTACTCCAGATTCTACAGAGAACTGCAAATAATTAAGGTTACACATCACTTTCAGTGAGTAGAATATAAAAAATTCCATTGAGGTTACACATTACCACCTAATGGTTACAAAAAGATGCTGACTTTGTTTGCTCACTCCTAGGGAAGCCAGCTACCAAGTTGTGAACTGCCCTGTGGCTAGGCCCACATAACAAAGAACTGATGTCTGCAGTCAACAACTAGTGAGAATCTGAGGTCTGCCACTATGGGCAAATTGTGTCCCCCACCAAATTCATATGTTGAAGATCTCAGAATTTGGAGACTGAATTTGCAGGCCATATTTGGAGACTGAGTCTTTACAGAGGTACAACCATGCATTGCTTAATGGAAGTGATACATTCTGAGAAATGCATTGTTAGGTGATTTTGTCATTGTGTGAACATCATAAAGTGTACTGGCACAAGCCTAGATGGGATAACTCACTACATACCTAGTCTGTATGGTGTAGCCAATTGCTCCTAGGCTACAAACCTGTTCAGCATGTTACTGAACTGAATACTATAGGCAGTATAACACAGTGGTATTTGTGTAGCCAAACATATCTAAACTTAGAAGTATAGTAAAAATACAGTATTATAATCTTGCAGTCTTTTTCTTTTTCTATAATATGTCATTATAATCAATCCTCTGTATTAGTGGGTTGTGTATCCATGGATTCAACCAACTGAGGATTGGAAATATTCAAGAAATAAAAAAGTGTGATTGTGCCTATACTGAACACATACAAGCTTTTTTCTTGTCATTATTTTTTAAACAACATAACAAGTATTTACATAGCATTTACATTGAATTAGGTATTATAATTAATGTAGAGATTATTTAAAATATATAGGTGGATGTGCACAGGATCATATGCAAATACTATGCTATTTTATACAAGAGACTTAAGCATCCAAAGATTCTGGTATCCGTGGGGGTTGGAGGGTGTTTTAGAACTGATCCCCTATAAATGCTAAAGGACATCTGTATTTCTTTATTTTAATTATTTAAATGAGAATTATATGTTATATTGTATGATAACCTGCTTTTATCATTTAAAATTCAAGCTGAAATTTTTTACACCATTTATATATTTCCAGGCATGATTATTTTTAATGGCTATATAATGGAGATTTGTATAGGTATATTCTAGTCTATGTAATGTCTGCTACTATTAGTCATGAAAGTGATTTTTCAGTTACACATAAATCCTTATTTGTATCTCACTCTCTTTTTTCAAGATAAATTATTTGAAGAGAATAGGCATTTTTTTAAGGCATTTGGTTTGTATTATCAAATAGTTCTCCAGAAGAGTTATATAATTAATTTGGAAAGAGACTATTTACAATATCCATATTTCCTAACAGAAACATAATAGTAGATCTCTCCACTTATGTAATTCAACTTCTGTGTTCTGAGGTAATATTTTATAGGTTTTTATAAAATATACAGGTCCTGTATATGTTTTGTTAATCAATGCATTTGTAATATTGTTCTTTAAGATAAAAAAAGTTCTTGCACTTTATTTTTACAGTCCCAAGCCAGAATATCTTTTAGAAATTAAGAACAGTATTAGAAAATCTAAAGTTTAGCTTCTTAACTCTTTAATTGTGGAGTTAATTTTCTCAACTGTCAGCTCCTCAAATGACAAGGCCAAACTATGCTACTTCTTATTGCCCTTCCTCTTTGTTCTCACAATTCTGAAATCTGTTATAGAACTGAAACTTATTTTGACTTAGAAAATGCTCTTCCAAAATTGGACAATGTTTTTTTTAAATTTTATTTTTCACATAAGAAAATAACCTTCCAGTGTTACATATTATATATCAAAGGGAAGTTTAAATCTTTGGACTTAAGGATTAGTAATATAACCTGGTAGGGCAAAATAAGAGAGTGTTTCCTTTTATTTTATCCCCACAGTACTTTATGTTTCCCTATAATATCTATCATAATGCAAGCAAAAGAGAAACAACATGTTAAAAAATGAATGAATACTCTAGAAATTTGTCTGTCACAAGGATGTATGTAGACTTTTCTATAAGGAGGTTGATCTTGTTAATGCTATATATGGTATATTGTAATTCATCTTTGGTAGAACACTTTGAATATCTGGAGACTGAAGAAAGATTGTTCTTTTTGCTATAAAGTATCTGTTTTAGTTGTCAAAAACAAATAGTTGGGTTTCATTTCAGTCTGAAAATCTAGAAACAAAGCACCAGCCGTTCTAATCTTGAAATTCCAAATTATCTATCACAAAAAAATTAAGATCTAGGTTAATAAACTTTTAAATTAAATATCATCCCCAAATTTTAAGCAATATATAAAAATTGTGATTAAAAAATCTAAGCATTAAAATGTTCAGTGATATTTTCATGTCATACTTTATTTATTTGTTTGTTTGTCTGTTTATTTGGGGGTCAGAATCTCATTCTGTCACCCAGGCTGGAGCGCAGTGGCATGCTGGGCTCAGGTGATCCTTCTGCCTCAGCCTTCCAAGTAGCTAGAATCACAGGCAAGAGCAATTACGCTCAGCTAATTTTTTGACTTATTGTAGAAACGAGGTCTCTCCAAGTTGCTCAGGCTTGCCTCGACCTCCTGGGCTCAGGCAGTCCTCTCACCTCCGCCTCCCAAAGTACTGAGTACAAGCATGAGCCATCACACCCAGCCATATTTTTTTTTTAATATGAGGGATTTTACTGGTGGTTTCCTTAAAAAATGCCTCTCCCTTCTGAATTGTTTCTTCTTTAGAATTAGCTTATCAGTTATTCAGAAAGATCTCTAGCACTCAAAAAAGTTATTTTTTTTAACACAACTGTGCTTAAAAATATTAAGAACAGTAAGTGTTGGCTTAGTTTCCAAGAATACACAGTGTTAGGCATATTAGGATATTGCCTTTTTACTTGTCACTGGATGAATAGGAAATATTTCATCATTAAAGTGATATTTCAGAAGTTTTTTGAAGCAGAAATAAGACACATTTAAACAATGACAAATATGGTTAGAAGATTGGTCAGTCATATCTGATAAATAATTTCTCCACTTATAGATAAAATAATACTCCAGTAAAGTTAGTTCCATTTTGTTTCTGCCACGGTTTCAAAACACAGGTGACATTTAAAAATAAAGAAAGAGAAGCATAAATAGACCTAGAAGCTCAGCCAGGGAGGGTGGCAGTGAGTGCCCTAGATCTGTTTGAACCTTTCCTCACTGTGTTTGTTTGCATGAGTAATATCTTGCTATTGATTGACAATTATTTCATGTAATTTTATAGACAAGATACTGCTCATACATTATTTAGAGTGTTTAGTTTGGTTAGAGATTTGCTAAAAATTGAGCCAACTGTTGGGAAATTATTGCACCTGAGGTAATTATGTAGAGACATTTCTTGACTAAGGTGGTGGAAAATATGCTCCCTGTTCACTGCCATCAAAGGGATTATTCTCAGTGAAGCAAACAGTGAACTGTGTTACTTGACCTTGGAACTGATACCCACCTGCCGATGATCACAGTAAACCACCTGATAACTCCCGAGTCCAAATCAAGAGATTTATTCAGAAAAACAAATCTCAGCTATGCATCTTTTTGTTCCTTTCCTCTAGCTTTTGGTGACCAAAATGTATCTGTAAAAAAACAGCCTTTGGAAGTTTACTTTATGATTGCTACATAAAATAGGCTTAATTTACTCTTGAATTCTACTCAGTTTTAGGTTACATTGGATTCCCCAAGGAGAGCTATTTGTGGAAATTCTCTATTGAAAAATATTGTTTTGTATTTTTACCATCAGTTCTTTTTGTTTTCATTTGGCGAAAGATTACTCTCAATTTGATAAGCTTCATAAGTGCTCCTACTATATCAAGAGTGAGAAAGCTATGACCACAGGTGGTCCTTTCACAATTATTTACCTAAAGCATCTGTGGCACATTTTATACCCATAATGTGGTATGTAGATTGGAGTGCTTTCTTACAATTAGCACATGCTCCTTCATTCACCCTTGAGTTCATGCACCATTGATCAGATTGTGTCAGAGTGCAGGGGGGAAAAGAAAGTCCCTGTTGCACCATGTATTCCAGACCAGAGTTCAAACATTAACTTCTACTTCTTTTCCACACACTTGCTACTTTAGGAATAAGGGTGTTTCTGTGCAGATAAGGGGTTTTATGTAGATGAAATATTCAATGTAAAAAGGAAGCCATTAGAATACAAGACCATCAATATTGTCCACTTGACTCATTACTTACGGTCAGGCTTCTGGGATTGCACAGACTGGGAGAAGGCAGGGCTGATTATTGTAGAAACAAAGGAGACGAGAAAGGTCAGAGTAGGGAAATTTTCTTTCTGATGCAATCTGCGCTACACACAAAAAAGTAAAATGTTACCTATGTTGGGAACCCGCCTATGCATTAATAAAATGTTTTATATCTGGCATAATTCTCCAAATTCCATTATTTATATTTCACAAGCAATCAGGTGACTTGATAAAAATACTTGTGTTGGAATAACTAATTTGTTTTTTTTTTTCTTTTTTTTTTTTTTTAGTTGGAGTCTCACTCTGTCGCCCAGACTGGAGTGCAGTAGCCGCTCCCGGCCATCGAAGCCTCGACCTGCTGGGCTCCGGCAATCCTTCCGCCTCAGCCTTCCAAGTAGCTGGAACTACAGGCGCGTGCTACCACGCCTGGTTAATTTTTAGATTTATTGTAGAGATGAGGTCTCGCCAAGTTGCCCAGGTGGGTCTCGAACCCGTGGGCTCAGGCAATCCACTCACCTCAGCCTCCCAAGGCGTGGGACTACAGCCTGAGCCACCAAGCCCGGCTGGAATAACTAATTTGAAACTCTAATTTATCAATTGTCATGGCAAATGACCTTTTACAAAAATAAAAACTATAGTGAAGTATAACAAAAATTATGTAATAAATTCAGTGCATTGAGATTTAAAGCAAATATCTTTGGCAGTATAAAATGTTTGAAATTCAATGCATATTAACAAATAAGCATAAAAAATATTGCTATAAAATTCAATTTTTGGTCAAAAATATTGTGTCTAATGGAGTAAGATACATATCCATAGAAGTTTGTGTAGCATCTTATGGAGGCAAAAGAGGACTTGCTGTCTGACAATATTTTCTTTGGTGCCATAATATTTTTTTCTTTTAAATTAGTGGCACATCTTCCTCTCCTGCCAATTTAGAGTTATTCAGCTTTTCCATTGTGGATACAAACTATATTTTATACTTTCAACAGATAAATGTAAATCATTAATGAGAAAAAATGAGAAAATTTATCTTCTCTTACGTGTTTGATGCAATAAATTGAAGGATTTATTTCTATCATCAATTTCATCTTACACATTTTTGGACAAATGGAAAGTAATATTTAAAACTTTAATTCCATATGATCTGTATTATCAAAGGAAGAGCTAATAATGTATTTGATGGGCATTAACATGAAAGCTGGTGTTTGGGTCACAATTAATACTTACCTCATCAGCAGATGCAGAAGAGAAATGAGTAACAGGGAGCCTAATGGCAAGTCTGTTAGATGTATTGTGGACAGAAGGATTTTTTTAAAAAAGATTCCGTAAAAGTATCTGGTAACCAGCTTCAATGTGAGAGAAAAAATGTCCAGAAGCATTGCTATTAGGCTATAAATCACTATTAGAAAGAGGTATGCTGTATTTTCATAAGTGGTTAGAAAGAATGACTTGGTGACACTTTTGGTCTTTTTAAAATTGTTACATTATGATCTAACCAAAGGCCCTTTTGGAACCACTCTCTGCACTAACAAAAATAACATTTACTTTATATGGGTCACAGAAGCTCAACCATCCTAAAAATTAATCACATTGGCTCAATGTGTTTAATCTCAAGGGAACCCTCTAGGACTTTTCCCATGACTCTGTTTCCTATGTCACCTCCAGTCAGCATGGGTAGGGATCAGAGGCTTGATGTGTTTCCCTGTAGAACCCAATAGCTACAACTCTTTTCGTCACTGCAAGTACATCATAAAAGAATTAGAAACCTCCCCTTGTGATCAGAGGCTGGTACTCCTGTGAGACTAAGTTATATCTTTAGGCAAGAAGCTTTGAAGTAAAGTAAAGATAAAATTATGACAAAGACAGGTAGTGCAAAGGCCTGCTATTTGAGCCTCCTGGGACTCATACTCCATGCTATTGTAGGCCTAGGCCTAGTGAAGTATTCCCATAAGCAGACTAGAAATGCAATGATGTTTTGCCCAAACATGATGTAGAATGGCTTCTATATGCCACTGCGTTTATCTGGAGCAATTCTGATATAGGTCCCACCATCATCTAACACCTGATTATACATGGGCCACACCATTGACATTACTTGGAAGTCTGTTAGAAATTAAGACTCTCAAGCTCTTTCAGCCCTACTGAATCAATTTGCTTTTTATAAAGATTCCCAGAATGTTTGCACGCACATTGGAAGTTTATAAACCCAGCTCTACATTGTCCCTATTTGATTTGTCAACACATTGCTTGTTCTGTGCTAGCCAGTAGCGTCTCTTGATCTTACAGTTCAGGATTTACTGTGCTTGTTCTTCTAGCGCCTTTTTACTTGTCACTGGATGAATAGAAAATATTTGATGAGGGAACAGTTAAATATTTACTTAAGGAAATTATTCAGTTTCCAATCAAATGTTTGAACAAATTTTACTCTTTTATGATAAAATGTGTAATATAGTTGGAGTAAACAATTAGAGGTAAAAAAAAGAATGTATAGGTGAATTGTATATTTTCTGAGTTTATTGCTCTCTCTGTGTGTGTATCACTGTTCAATTCCTTATGTTTTATGTGAATTTATCTCCTAAGATGGGTACAATTTTTACTGATAATGATGTAGTAATAGCGCATTAGATTACAAAATCTTTAAATACAAACTGGGAATTTTAACTGGTACAGCATAAAAATGTTCTGGTAGACGTCATACAGATGCATTTACAATCAATTACATCCTGTTTCCTAATGAACAGGAAATGATTAAAGGAAAATCTCCTCTGCAGAACCAGCTTTAAGGATAAAAGTCTATTTAGTGTTATATGTGGAAAGATTCTTTTATCTAAGTTGTTATAACAGATGTATTAGTATTCAAATTGAACTCCTAAAAATGTTATTTTACATTTGGTATCTTTCCAAGGTACAGTTAATTAATAGTTATTTAGATTTTAGTACCTTTTACATAAAAGCAATTGAGCTGTTTTTCCCACATTCCTATCTACATAGCATTTTGTGCTATTATTGCTGATATTTTAAAGGAAATGTTGTGCATGTTTGTGTATGAATATGTGCATCTCAGAAATACTGGCATGTTATTTTCATATAGACACAAACTCTATATTTGTGTATTAGTTCTAGTAGGTTTTAAAGATATAATACTACAGGATGCAAAATGCCCAGCACACAGGCTGCCTCACTGAATGACTTAGGAGGGGTTCATATGGAAAAAAAATGGGGATTGTAAATCCCATAAGAACAAACACAGATTAAAAATAAATTTGGATGCTTTTTGGATATTTTCTTTTTAAAAAATATATTTTATTATAGAAATGTGGAGTACAAGTAAGGATTAACTACACAAGTAGGCTGCATGGAGGTAAAATTTGGGCTTCCAACTGGCCCTCACTTCCTCTGGTTTAGGACCAGGTACCCTTTGTTTTGTTCCCTCCCTCTCTCCCTCCCTCTCTCCCTCCCTCACTTCCCTGGTAGTTCCCAGCGACTGCCTATCCCTTCCTTGTGCTACTGTGACTAATGTTCAGGGCCCACTTAAGAGTGAGAACATGCAGTATTTAGTTCTTTGTTTCTGGGATAGATCACTGAGTATGATGGTCTCCAACTCCATTCGATGGGCAGCATGGTTGGTTCCATGTTTTTGCTATTGTAAATAGTGCAGCTATAAACATGCATGCACAAGTGTCTTTTTGTAGAATGATTTATCTTCCTTCAGGTATATTCTCAGGAGAGGGTCTGCTGGATTGTATGGAAGGTCAATTTTTAGTTCTTTTAGGAATTTCCACACTATTTTTCACTGAGGCTGAACTAACTTGCCCTCCCACCAACAATGTAGAAGCATTCTGTTTTCTCTGCACCCATGCCAGCAACTGTTATCTAGTTTTGATTTTCATTTCTCATATTTTCTATTAAATTTAGTATATATTTTGTTAAGTTGAATGTATTCTTGCTAAGTTTAGAGCATTAGTCTTGCTTCATTTACCTGTGAAAATGGAAAGGGCAGCTGCATAGACCAGAGCTTGTTGGGGCTTCACACATCAGATGTATCCAGATTCTGCCTACCTTGCCCAGCCTCTTCAACCAAAATTGCTCCCATAGTTGCTAGAAATTCTATTCATTTCTCCATACCCATACTCTGGTAGTGTTTGTATGTGCTAATAAAACTGGAATTAATGCAAAGGAATTGGATAATACCCAGCAGTCTCAACAATCACCAGGTCTCGAAGATTGGAAATCCTTCAGAACACGGAATTGTCAAGTAGGTATCCAGTGCTTCTTATTTCAATGCTCTGCCATTTTGGTAACCGTGGTCAATTATAGTATTGTTTCAAGTTTGCTGCCCTTCCCTATCAATTAATTATATAGTTATGCCATATATTACCCTTGATTCTATATCAGGCTTGATTCTGTGACTTAGTTTTGTCAATTAAATGTGAGCAAAAAGTATCAAATGATACTTATAAGCAAAAGTTGTAAATGTTCTCTTTCTTTTTCCTCAGTCATGGGAGTGACATGTACCATATAGAGCATATAGGGTCTGTTTCATCACCCTGAGTCCTAAAATAAAAGAATGGAACAAAGCTACAACTGAGTCATGCTATAAAAAATTAGAGGGAGAGATAAGCATTTGTTTTTGTTAGAAATTGAAAATTTGAGTTGCTTGTTGCTGCAGAATTATATTGCCCAGGCTTACTGATATGGTCATCAGCTATTCTTTTTAATTATCATCTAATTTATTTTCCATTTAGTGTTCTCCTTGTCTCTCCATATACGTATGCATGCGTGTGTGTGTGTGTGTGTGTGTGTGTGTGTGTGTGTGTGTGTGTATGTACCAGGAAGCAAACCGACTGAGCCAGCTGAACAGGAAGAGCTGCCAGCAGAAGGGACAAGGTATTGTTACATTGCCTAGGCTGGCCTTGAACTCCCGAACTCAAGCAGTCCTCTCACCTCATTGTCCCAAAGTGCTTGGAATGCAGGTGTGAGCCACTGTGCCTGACCAAGTGACCACTGTTTCTAATAACTTCTTTTTAATGGCTATCTTTAAAAAAAATTTTTTTTAGCCTTACTCCCCCTCATTCCTGCATGCTCCTCAGACTCCTATTGCTTTTTTTTCCTCAACTTATTATATTCTAAAAAGAAACCTTACATCTCTAGTAAATAAGAAAGAAGTTTGCTTGCCATAAATGATAGATTAACATGGAAACAGAGCAATATAATTAAAATAATGTTATAAAAAAGTTATGTTTATCCTATACTATAGTCTATTAGGTATACATAGCATTATGTTTAAAAATGTACATACCTTAATGTAAAAATACTTTATTGTTAAAAAATGTTAACAATTATCTGACCTTTCAGCGAGTCATAGTCTTTTCACTGGTGGAGGGTCTTGCCTTGATGTTGATAGCTACTGACTAATCAGGGTGTTGTTGCTAAAGATTGGGGTGACTGTGAAAATTTTGTAAAATAAGACAACAATTAAGTTTTCTACATAGATTGACTCCACTATTCACAAAAGTTTTCTCTGTGACATGTGATGCTGCTTGAGCGGTTTTTTACCCACAGTGAAACTTCTTTCACGATTGGAATGAATCCTCTCCTAGTTTGCTGCTGCTTTATCAATTACATTTATGAAATATTTTATCCTTTATTGTCATTTCAATAATGTCCCAGTTTATTCACTAGGAGTAGATTCCATATTAAGAAACCACTTTCTTTATTCATCCAAATCATTTGACAGAAAAGATACCTGTGCACGCATGTTTATTGCAGCACTAGCCACAATAGTAAAAACATGAAACCAACCATGCTGCCCATCAAAAGTGGACTGGATGAAAAAAATGTGGTATTTTTATCTTTATTTTTTTATTGTTTCAGTTTTAATTCAGTTCTCTTGCTATTTCCACCACATTGGCAGTTACTTCCTCCACTAAAGTGTGGAACCCCTGAAAGTCATCCATGAAGGTTGGCTTCAACTTCTCCAAAACTCCTGTTAATCGTGATAATTTTATTCCTCCCATGAATCAAAAATGTCCTCAGTGACAACTAGGATGGTGAATCCTTTCCAGAAAAATTTCAGTTCACGGTGCCCAGATTCACCAGAGAAATCACTATGTATGGCAACCATAGCCTTAAAAAATATGTTTCTTTTTTGTATTTATTTATTTATTTTTTAAAGCAGGATTTATTAAGAGTACAGAAAAGTTCTCACAGTGGGAGGGGACACAAGGGGGGTGCCCTTATATTTTGTCTTAAAAATATTGGGTACATGTCAGGATTAGATACATACGTGGTCTATGTAAAGGTGAAGTTTTGGCCTCCTATTGGTCCTCACTTCTTCTGTTTTAAGATCAGTTACCCTGCTGATGTTATGTGCCCTTTGCCTCCCTCCCTTCCCTGGCACTGTCCTGCTGATGCCAATCCCTTTCTTGTAGTGTTATGATAAATGTTCAAGGTTCACTTATGAGTGAGAACCTGTGGTATTCAGTTCTTTGCTTCTGTGATAAATCGCTGAGAATAATAGACTCAACATGCATCCAGGTTGCTGCAAAGTCCATAATTGTGTCTTTATTTATGGCTGTGTAATGTTCCATCATGCATATGTACCACGTTTTTTTCATCCAGTCCACTTTTGATGGGCAGCATGGTTGGTTTCATGTTTTTGCTATTGTGGCTAGTGCTACAATAAACATGCGTGCACAGGTATCTTTTCTGTCAAATGATTTGAGTTCCTCTAGGTATATTCCCAGAAGGGGGTTGCTGGTCATATGGAAGTTCAGTTTTTAGATCTTTTAGAAATTG
>CAUYQG010088819.1:0-30728 GCA_963574415.1 Tarsius wallacei | reverse complement strand
GGAAGGTGAAAGAGACGGGACAGATGCTGTGATTGCTCACCAAAACAGGAAGTCACTGGAAAGGGACCAAAAAGGAAGAGAACTGCTATTGGGTAGAAACCATGACTACTAATGTACCCCAACCCTCAGCAAATTTTATTTTCAGTGATCAAAAAGTAGAACCAGGCTCTCCTCGCAAAATGTCTACCCACTGCTAATAGATGCCTAAATTTTATTAAAATATAAGGCCAGAGCCTAAGTCACTGCTCTCCACAAGTAGACATAAATAGTGTTATATTAGTTTCTTATGGCTGCCACAACAAATTAGCAAAAAACAGGTGACTTAAAACAAAAGAAATGTATTATTTTACTGTCCTGGAAACCAGAAGTCCAAAATCAGAGCCTCCTTGAAGGGTCTAAGAGAGAATCTCTTCTTGACTCTTCCAGTTTCTGGTGGCTCCTGGTGTCCCTTGGCTTCTGGTAGCATCAATCCATCTCTGCCTCCTTCTTAATGTGACCTTTTTCTTTCTAGATGTCTCTGTGCCTTCTATCTCTTATAAGAACACTGTCATTGAATTTAGAGCCCATCCTAAAACCAGGGTGGTCTCAACTTGAGATCCTTAATGTAACTACATCTGCAAAGACTCTTTTTCCAATTGTGGTCACATTCACAAGTACAGGTGTTTAGCTCATGGACATGTCTTTTGGGGGCCACTAGTCAACCCATGGTATAAAGAATTAACCTATTTCTTAGATACACTTTGAGTAGATACACACAAATGAGTTTCAGCTAACAGTACTCCCCAGAGTGCGTCAAACAAACTTTAGTTCTTCACGATACTCAAAAAAAAAACTTGTTTTTTACCATGGTCAATGTTTGGGAAACACTGAAGGCTATATACCCTTCTTACGATATGCATGTACACATTGACATTTCTGAGAAATCCTGCAATAATGGAACCCATGTGAGTAGTTCAATCCAGAATATTCCCATCTTATTTGGTGCATAACATATTCACAGATAAGTTGAGTTATTAATTATCAATTAATAATAAGTAAGAGGTTAGGTGTGGTTGCTCACGAACCTGTAATCCCAGTACTTTGGGAGGCCAAGGCCAGAGGATGGCTTGAGCCTGAGAGTTTGAGACCAGTCTAGGCAATATAGCAAGACCTCAACTCTATGAAGAAAAGTTAAAAATTAGCCAGACATGGCAGTGTATAACTGTAGACTAAGTTCCTCAAGAGGCTAAGGTAGAGGATTGCATGAGCTTAGGAAGTCGAGGCTGCGGTGAGCCATGATCATGCCACTGCCACTGCACTCCAGCTCGGGCAACAGAGTAAGACCCTGACTCAAAATTTAAAAATTTAAAATAGAAACTGAACAAATCAGTACAGATAAACAGTTTGGGCTTTCATATGTTCCTCAGTTTTGGTGGGAAAAAAAAGAAAGGAAAGGAGGTCTTGAGCACTGAGGGCTGGGAGAGGTTAGCTCTGGATTCAGGAGAGCATGTGTGCTGGGGTATGTGGACAGAATGACAGGGAAAAAGCAGAAGGGTAAGACCGGCAGCTCCAAAGAAATTTTGCTCAAAGAATGCTTCATTCACCCCAAACTGTGAGGAGACAACACAAGCTGTGAAACAGGTTTTTGGTTGATTGCTTCGATTTTTTTATTTGTGGGTGGTGGTTGTTGTTTTTTTTCTCCAGTCAAGTAAAAGCACGTACCTGCAACTTTGCGATTTACAGTTGCGTTTGTTTTGTATTTTCTCAAACATGATGATTTCCTTGTAAAAGTGCCTGTTTCCCACGGGTTTTATTAATCGAAGTGCCACTGTAACTCCATTTCTGTCCTTCTGAATTCTCCCTGCAGTTGCTGCTACAAGCAGTTTCCTTTATTCACTTCATTTCTCCACTACAGAATAAATATAACATAACACAGTGATGTCTTGGTCGATGAGAATCCTGATTCCTCGTGATCTGTAAATCTCTCTGCCAACTGTAAACCTACAGATGAGGCCGGGCTCAGTGGCTCAGCTTGTAATCCCAGCACTTTGGGAGGCCAAGGCAAGTGGATTGCCTGAGCCTGTGGGTTCAAGACCAGCCCAGGCAACTTGGTGAGACCTCATCTCTACAATAAAAAAAAATATTAGCCGGGTGTGGTAGCACACACCTGTAGTTCCAGCTACTTGGAAGGCTGAGGCAAAAGGATCACCGGATCCCAGCAGGTCGATGCTGGGGTGGCCATGAGCATGCACTGCACTACATCCTGGGTAGCAGAGTGAGACGCCAACTCAAAAAAAAAACCTACAGATGAACTGTAAACCCACACATCCCCCCTGCTGTCTGGAGATCCGGCCATTCCCCCAGCAGCCATGATCAGACCTGGGGCCAGGAGGAAATTTTCCAGGGGAAATACATGTCCCTTGTCCACCACGAATCCCTCCTTGGCCCCTTTTGGTTCTCACATGTGGGCTCCCCTTCCTGTGCCTTTCATTGTCCAGTCAAAAAAGACACAGACTCTCTCTCGGCCTCTGGTATCATTTCTTCTTTTGCCACCCCCAAAGTTTGGGCTTAACCTCCTTTTTCTAAGCTTAATGTCATCTATCTAGGAAGCAAAATGTGTGTTCTTGCCTCCTGGTTCGCTGAGATGCTCTGACTACTTCTCCATGGACCAGGCGACAGAGCCAGCAGCCAGGGGATGGGGGTTACAGGGTGCCCCACTGTTCTTTGTCCATCCATGGACCTCAGTCGGCACTGTGTGATTGAGGGGCCTGTGGGAGGTAGGGTCTGGTGGGAGGTGATTGGGTCATAGGGGTGGATCCTGCATGAATGGCTTGGTGCTGTCCTCAGGGTAATGAGTGAGTTCTCACTCTTTTTGTTCCTGCTAGAACTGATTGTTAAAAGACCCTGGCACCATACCCTTGCTTCCTCTCTTGCCATGTGATCTCTGCACACCAGCTTCCCCGAACCTTTTGCCAAGAGTGGAAGCAGCCTGAGTCCCTGCCAGAGGCAGATGCTGGTACCATGCTGCTTATACAACCTGCAGAGTGTGAGCCAGACAATATTACTTTCTTTAGAGATGACCCAGCCTATGTGTTCCTTTACAGCAGCATAAAACGACTAAGACGGTATGTGTACCCGCAAACTTAGAAAGGCTACACCAGTGTTTCCCAGTGTGTGGGTCCTGCACCACTGGGGAGACACAAGACAATTGCATTTGATACAACAATAAGTATACCTTATGAGTTATAAATTTATCTTATGGGCATGAGGGGAAATAACAAAAACCAACCAGCACACAAAATATACGATTCCAGGAATGTGATTGCTTAGAATAGGCCTTAATTTTTGTAAGTAAATTTAAAGTCTGTTTCATGAAAAGCACTAACAATTGTAATAGGCAGGCCATATCTGGGGTTTTTGTTTGTTTGTTTGTTTGTTTTTTGCCTGATGAGATTCAAGAGGCACCACAGCATCTGTGCCCGTCAGTGCCACAGAATCTTAAACCGAGAGGGACTCAGTGGCAGTGGCAGACCCAGGACTCTCGTCTCCAACGCTCCTTGACAAATGGATTCCACCCTGAGTTCAGTCTCCGTTAGCACAGGAGAAAGGCTGGGGAGAGACTTTTCCATCACAGCCAAGTCTTCGTTGAAGGAGGATTGGCAACGCTTTTCTTTAGGAAAAAATAAATAAATGAAAACACCAAGTTGCCCGAAAGCAGGAGCCAAGGTTGACAAATATCAGATCTCAGGGGAAAACAGTTAAAGGATTTCACTTTGGAAGTTGTAACTTCAGAAAGTCACAAGAGCAGTTCCACGATTCAGATTCAAAAAGTGTGTGCTTTCGAGCACATCTTAGTGACTTTTGAAGAACAGCCGCAGCGCCCGCCTGTCTGTGAGTAGAAGAGCCCTCGTGCCTTCCTCTGAACAGCTTACTTTTTTCCCTGAACCTTCTGTTCTCCCCTGCACACACTTTGCATACGTGCTGTGCACTTTTCATGAACACTTTGCATATGTGCTGTACACTTTTTGCATATGTGCCAAAAATTGCATACGTGCTGTACACTTTTTGCATACATGCTGAACACTTTGCCTACGTGCTGAGCACTTTGCCTACGTACTGAACACTTTGCATACATGCTGAACACTTTGCGTACGGGCTGTGCACTTTTTGCATACGTGCTGTGCACTTTGCATACGTACCAAACACTTTGCATACATGCTGTACATTTTTTGCATGCGTGCTGAACACTTTGTGTACCTGCTGTACCCTTTGCATTTGCACTGCACACTTGTACACTTTGCGCACATGCTGTATACTTTGCATATGCGCTGCACACTTTGCCTACGTGTTGTACACTTTTTTGCATATGTGCCAAAAACTGCATACATGCTGTACACTTTTTGCATGCGTGCTGAACACTTTGCCTACGTGCTGTACACTTTGCGTACGTGCTGTGCACTTTGCGTACGTGCTATGCACTTTGCCTAGTGCTGAACACTTTGCATACATGCTGAGCACTTTGCCTACATGCTGTATACTTTGCATACATACTGAACACTTTGCATACATGCTGTACATTTTTTGCATACGTGCTGAACACTTCTTGTACCTGCTGTGCACTTTGCGTTCGCACTGCACACTTGCACACTTTGCACACATGCTGTATACTTTGCATACGTGCTGTACACTTTGCCTACATGTTGTACACGTTTTTGCATACATGCCAAAAACTGCATACGTGCCATACACTTTTTGCATACATGCTGAGCAATTTGCCTACGTGCTGTGCAGTTTGTGTACGTGCTGTGCTCTTTGCGTATGTGCTGAGCACTTTGCCTACATGCTGAACACTTTGCATACATGCTGACCACTTTGCCTGGGTACTGTACATTTTTTGCATACGTGCTGAACACTTTGTGTACCTGCTGTACACTTTGCGTTTGCACTAGTACACTCTGTGCTTGCACTAGTACACTAGTACACTTTGCACACATACTGTATACTTTGCATACGTGCTGTATACTTTGCATATGTGCTATGCATGCTGCTGCTGTGTCCCTCCAAGGAGATCAAGAACAATGGCTTCCCCCAAACTCTCCTGAGCAGGTCCCACAGACGCTAAGCTCTCCCCGCCTCTAGATCTTTCCATCCTAATATCAGTGTGCACTTCCTTAAAAAAAAGTTACAGAAAACCAAACACCCATGTTCTCACTCATATGCGGGAACTAAACAGTCACAAAGATGGAAATCATAGACACAGGGAACACTAATAAGAGGGAAGAGAGGGTGAGAGTTCAGAAACTACCTACAGGGCACAATGTTCACTAGCAAAGGAATGGGCCATCTGAAGCCCAGTCCCCATCACTACACAATATGCCCATGTAACAAAGATGCATGTCTCCCCCCCCGAATCTAAAACAAAAATTAAAAATAATAATTAAGTTACTCATGTATACCCCACTAGGAAAACTTGATGGATTTTTGTTACCCAAAGGGCAGAATTACTCATTCACTGAATTTTTTTTTTGTATTCCACTTGCCAGACACTGCCAATCAGCATTCTCAAAGCTGAGAAGTCCTTGGTACAGTGTAGACATTGGTATAGAAGTGACTTGAAGTTGAGGCGAAACAGGTGTCTCAAAGGCCACCCGGCATTTCTCTGAGAATGTCCTTCTTGTTCCTACTCTCCTGGCAAATTTCTATGCAGCTTCCAAGAAACAATGCCTATGTCCTACGGCATCTTATTGAACTCATCAAATTATGTGCTTTTAAGTTTCTCTTCTCCAGCAATATATCAGTACCTCAAGAATCAAAACTTTGCATTCTCATCTACATACTCTCAGGACCAAGAACACAGTAAGCTTGAATTCATTTCCTGAAAATGTAAATTGGTTATATATATATATATATATTCCAGAACTCAGGAAATAACTCAGTAGCTAGCCATTGTGTTGGGTTATTCCTTCCTGTTATATAATGACATCGGTCTTTGGAGTAATTATATTTTAAATGTGCCCAGGTAAAATTGTGTTTAAAAGGTCAGATGTTGAGCTCAGGACGGACGCAGAAATGGGATCAAAGGAAGAGCCATGAGCTTGGAAAACGCAAGCACACTCAATGAGGAGAGATTTATTGAACACTTATGCAAGGGACTGCACAAAGAAGCCCGCCTTCCCTGAGAATGAAGCAGTTCGGTCTTTCAGATACTCATTTGAACATTAAATGATGTTTTATGGAAGGCTCACAAATCATAATTACTTCAATATCGTGTTCAATGAAATATTAGGAAACTTCTAATTCATTTCTTTTGTTAAAAGAAAATCTCAGACAAATTAAATTGAACAGAATTTAATTGAGCAAAGAACGATTGTGAATCAGGCAGCCCCCAGAACCAGGATCGGATCCGAGCTGCTCCAGAGCTGCCTCATGGTCAGATGATATTTATGGATGGAAAAAGGAAAGGGACGGTGGAAAATGGAAATGAGGGACAGGAACAGCCGGGTTGGTGACAGCTGGACATTTGCCTCAGCTGAACCCGGTTTGAACAGTTCCCTGCCTGTGATTGGCTGAGACTCAGCTAGTTGTTACAAGAGCAGGTGACAGTCTGATTAGGTCACAGTTCCCTATGTATGGAAAATTCATTAGGCCAGACTTAAACTATGTGCAAGGGGGTGCAGCAGCTTTAAGCCAGACTTAATTTGACACGTGAAACACGTCATTCATTCATTGAATGTTGGATGGTTCTCGTACTCTGGGACCTGATCTAGACGCTGGAGATTCAAGGGACTCAGGGCTCCGACTACCCTGGTGTTTACATAATCTGTGAGCAGCTGGGGACAGACATCTAAACAAGGCCACTCACCTAAAATTAGAAAGAACATGTGGGGAAGTGGGGGTGGGAAAGGAGGAAAAGAAACAGGAAGGGAAGGAACTTACCTGATGGCCATAAGCACTATGCCGAGAATTGAAATAAAAAGTGAAAAGGAGGCTGGGCTGGGTGGCCCATCCTGTAATCCCAGCACTTTGGGAGGCCAAGGTGAGTGGAATGCCTGAGCCCTCAGGTTCGAGACCAGCCTGGGCAACTCGGCGAGACCTCATCTCTACAATAAATTAAAAAATTAGCCGGGTGTGGTAGTGCACACCTGTAGTTCTGGCTACTTGGAAGTCTGAGGTGGAAGGATCGTGGAACCCAGCAGGTTGACGCTGGGGTGGCTGCGAGCATGCCACTGCACTCCAGGCTGGGCGATGGAGTGAGACTCCAACTCAACAAAAAAAAAAAAAGGGAAAGTGAGTTTGCTCTGTAGATGTTTTTCATGGATCACCAAGGATGGTCTTTCTAAGGTCTGAATGATCCTGGGAGGGTTCCAGACAGGGGAATATCTAGCACAAGATTGCAATTCCTAAAATAAAAATAAAAAGCTCAATTTAGAAACAAAGCTTAGACAAAGATAAACACATAAAAGATGCTTCAATATCTGGTGACCATGATTTCAGCTTCATTTGAAATTCCAGAATAAGACTCTTGTTGCTGAGTGATCTGAAAATTTTAATTTTTAAAAAAAGGGTTTTAAAAAAAAAATGAGAGTTGTAAAACAATTTTAAAAAGTGTAAATAATCTTTTATGTTACCTAAAGTAACTTAATCTGGCCAAAATATGCTATCTTGAAAGGCTATCATAACTTGCAACCTTAAAGTTTATTTCCCCACCATTCTTTCCATCTACAACTTTTCTAGAAAAAGTAGAAACTTCCTTTTTGGACTGATTACCAGCAGGCTATGGAAATCCAGATCTAAGACTAAAGTGAACAATCAGAAATGCTAGCCAAGTATGTGGAGCCCTGGGCTCTCTCCATGGATGAGGACATCTGGTGAGCTTATGTTATCTCATCAATCATCACAACAGCTAATAGGCTGCAAAAATCATGATAAATAAAGTTTCCAATTCCATACACAGACAATCAGAGCCACTGAATAGTCAACCAAAATGGCCGATTTATAATCACTGATTAAGGCATTGGCCAGGCTCGGTGGCTCAGCCTGTAATCCCAGCACTTTGGGAGCCGAGGTGAGTGAATTGCCTGAGCCAGTAGGTTCGAGACCAGCCCAGGCAACTTGGTGAGACCTCCTCTCTACAATAAATAAATAAAAATTAGCCAGGTGGGGCAGCGTGTGCCTGTAGTTCCGGCTACAGGCCACTCCCCACTTTGTTCTAAACAAGATTTTGTGCTATTGGGACAGTGAGGGTTACAGAGAATTCAGTCTGTGTTGTTCTTTCACCATTCTGGACTTCTTTATTTAGGTAAAATAAAATCAGTTAACTAAAAATGCCACAGGATCTTTGCAGCTCAGTTTCATCTGGTTTTTTTACAACTTCCATTCATAGAAGTCATTTTCCTGAAACTGTAGGAAAGCAGGTTTGGGTGAATTCCAAAGGAACTTGAAGTCGTTAATGCAGAGGACTGGATTTCCTCTTACAAATAAGCTCTATGCCTAGACGTGCATGATGGTGGACTTGGGAATACAAAGCGGGAAACTGGGGGTAAGAAATTAAAAACAAAAAAGGCAACAGCTTGAAAATTAGCTCAGAAGCTTGGGTAAAAATGTTGAGAGGACAGTCACATGTCCATGGAAACACAGGTCCTAAAAGTCAAAGCAAGAACATGCATCGAAACCCTGTTGATTTGTCATGAGTTGAGGGCCTCGTGAATTCTGGGGTGTCAGAAATCTGAACAGCAGACCCAGGTACCAGCAACAAGGGGCCTTGAAATGGAGGTGACAGCTGTCTCAAACAGTTTCTTAAGCATGTCCCCTAAGAACAGTTGTTTCATTATTTATATTTTGTCTTAAAATAACAACTTGAGAATTTTTGCTAAAAGGTGACAGAATCAATGCATATTTACTTAGTTCCACTGCCAGAAGTGCACTGAAATGAATAACCACCATCAAAAATAGAGCCAGAAAACCATCACCCGTGGTGAAACTAGGGAATGGTGAAAATGGCATAAAAGAGGCCATTATGAATATCTGTGTAAGGAAACACACACTGAGTCAGAAAAGGATGTGTGGCAACCAGTGCTTGACTCCACGTCACTTAAGAAAAATGCAGATTTCTCTTACAAAAGCAAGAGTCCTGAAGTGTCCTCCCTAAAACGCTGTACATGCAAAAATGAGGATGAGCATCGCGGACAGTCCGTAGGAGAAGATTAAGCATCCATTCAACAAGTATTTATTGAGCAACTTCTACATGCCAGAGAGGCTGAAGACAGAGATATGTTGTATTTTTTTTTTTTTCCTAACTATCCATGAAAAATTCTGGAGATGAGGAGAGACAATAAATATACAAAAGGACAGTTTAATTCTGCTTGGCTAAATTAAGTGAACTCTAAGTCAGCAAACAAAAGGTCTTGAAAGTAAGGAACAGGGTGCCACACCCACCCAACCTCCTGCCAGAGTGTACAGAAACTAGGAGGGCGGGGGGGTTCCCCAGACAGAGGATTCGTGAGATGTGATGGAAAAGAATGTGAAGACAGTACCCCAAAACAAGGCTCCTTATTTTGTCCCTCAAGTAGACGAAGGACTGAACAGCATTTCATTCTCCAACTTAGAGTCTGGTAGCACAATTTTCAAGTTCCCAAATATATCTGGGAAAGAATGCATTTAAGGGAAAGACAATACCACTATCCACTTCTAGAGTAAATAGCAGACCAGGAGAGAACCACCTCCATTCACAGAGGATTAATAAATGAAGTTTCTGCCTGGCACCTGTGCAGAGTTCATACCAAAACAAAAACAGAAAGGGAAAAAGAAGAGGAGGTAGAAGAAAACACGGGCTCCAATAAACAAATGGAAGATAAAGAATACATGTTGGAGGAAGAATTATTCCAAGAACACTTCCCCTGTAGTACTGAAAACATTTCTGGTTCTCTCAAACTCTTACAAAAATAGACATCAAAGAAGAGATTCAGGAGATCAAATAAGAGGTAAGACAATAGAAGAAAGTGAAAAGAAAAAAACGAGATTAATAAAAACATTACATTATGAACCGCAATGGTAGCAATCAGGAGGGAAATCAATATTAGTAAAAAACAGAGTCAGTGACATGCAGAACTGGGTCAAGGAAGAATGTAGAACTCAAAAGCAAGAGAAAAGTTTCCAAAAGTGATTCAAGATAAAGATAATAGCTATGAAACAAAGATAACAGACATCCAGCATCTGAATTGTAGTCCTGAAGAAAAAAGTCGTGTAAAGTGAAAAGGAAAAATGTAGAATGATAACAGAAAATCATTTTCTAAAATAACAGTAGACAGGAAAGGCTTACACCATACAAGTAAAAATTATTAGCAAACCATTGAGACAGAAACATAGTGAAGCTATTGAACTTCAAAGAAAAAGCCTGTAAGTAATTAAGCAGAAGAAACAGAGTATCTACAAGAGAAGAAAAAAAAAACAGACTAAACTCATACTTTCCAGTGATATTAAATGCCAGAAGACAATGCAACAACGCCTACAGATTGAGGAAAACAATATGTCATTAACTTTGTTAATTGCACTATTCAGCTTTTGTGGTCTCTCCTGTAATAAATCTTTGTAAATATTCCATGAGCATTCTAAGGAAGACAAAAAGTGCTCTCTAAAGCTACCATGGAACTGTTTAGAATGAATATATGGAATGAAGAAAAGAAAATCTCAATATAATTTTTAATGGAAAGATAAAATGCAATAAAATTAGAAATTCATAACACAGGTAGAAATTAAACACCCAGACACTTGCACATTTTTTAGACAGATTCTACAACATGTGGGTTAAAGAGTGAATCAAAGTGCAATGGCAGATGAGTCAGAGACAACAATTGTGAAAGCAGCACTTATCAAAACCTGAGGTGATAACCATGACCACTGCATAAGGAAGACCTATCCCCTGAAACGCTTGTGTTACCAAATGTGTGAATAAAACAGTTGTGATATTTAAATTGGAAAAATGATAAAATGTACATAAGGACAGCTTCAAAATAACTTTAAAATGCATGGATACACTCAATTACGTAAAGGAATTTCCAAAAAAATTATGTTGAACAAAAGAAGCCTTCCCTCACCACACACACACACACACACACACACACACACACACACACACACACACACTATAATATCCACTTGCTAGAAGTTCAAGAATAGTCCATACTAGCTGGGTGCGGTGGCTCAAGCCTATAATCCCAGCTCTTTGGGAGGCCAAGGTGAGGGGATTGCCTGAGTCCACAGGTTCGAGAACAACCTGGGCAACTTGGCAAGACCTCATCTCTACAATAAATCAAAAAAAAATTAGCTAGGCATGGTAGTGCGCGCCTGTAGCTCCTTGGAAGGCTGAGGCGGGAGGATTGCCAGAGCGCAGCAGCTCGTGGCTGTAGTGGCTGTGAGCGTGCCACTGCACTCCAGCCTGGGTGACAGAGTGAGACTCTGACCACCCCCTAAAAAAGAATAGTCCATGGTAATTTATGGCAGTGAAAATCAGCAAAGGGATTACCTCTTAGGGTGGGATAGAGTGGTATTAATTAGGGAAGAGACATGAAGGAATCTTCTAGGGATGATGATAAGTTCTTTAACTTGACCTAGGTAGTGGTCATAAGGGTGTACATACAGGTAAAAATTCTCTAGTTCATACACAAGAAATGTGCATGTTACACGTGTCAGTAAAACTACAACTTAAGAAAAAACTTTTTTTTTTTTTAGTTGGGGTCTCACTCCATCGCCCAGGCTGGAGTGCAGTGGCACGCTCACGGTCACCCCAGTGTTGACCTGCTGGGCTCTGGTGATCCTTCCACCTCAGCCTTCCAAGTAGCTGGAACTACAGGCACGTGCTACCATGCCCAACTAATTTTTTTTTTAATTATTTATTGTAGAGACAAGGTCTCCCAAGTTGCCTGGGCTGATCTCGAACCTGCAGGCTCAGGCAATCCACTTGTCTCGGCCTCCCAAAGTTCTGGGATTACAGGCTGAGCCACTGAGCCAAGCCAAGAAATACTTTTTTTTTTAAAAGCAGGATTTATTGAGAGGACAGAAAAGCTCCCACAGTGGGAGGGGACCCGAGGGAGTTGCCCAAGAAAAAACTTTTAATTAAAAAAAGCTATTACTGAATTAGAAAACAAAAAGCAGGACTGATTGATAAACACAAGAGTTAGTAGTCCTATGGGGGAGGGGGAAAAATAAGTCAGGTAAACCACTATATTACCAAAGATTTTTTTTAAGGGATAAAACACAAATATATAAATTTAAGAATAAGAAAGGTAAGTGATCACTGATAGAAGTAAAACTAAAACAATTTTAAAGAATAGTAGGTGCATGGTATTTCTAAAAAGCTGGAAATCCTTAAAAAAAAAAAAAAAGAAAGAAAGAAAACCTAAGTAAAACAAAAATAAAAAATTACAAAGTTTCCAAAGTCTAATCGTCACAAAATTTGACATGAGACGTTTGACATGGATGAAATACTTCGAACTTTATGGTGAGGATAATTACCATCTTGTTTATGCTATTCCTGAGTGAAAACAGTAGATCAGAGTTAGATCACAGATGCTCTATCTCCTCCTTCCAAAATGAAGGCAAAATCATGAAAAGTAATAACACGTACACACATACACATAGACGAACAAGTCAAGCAAGCCACAACTCAAATTCCTGCCCTAATTGTATCGAAGAGGCAAAGATGGAAGGGTGGAAGGGTGTGGCATCCCACCATGTGACTTTCAATCCCCATCACAGGAGGCAGGGAGCACAGAAGCTAAACTGCTTGAGAAAGTCACACTAGTAGCCCCAATTCACAGAGAAGCAAACTGAGGGGCCCAGAAGACATTCCCTGGAAAGACTGGAACAAACCAGTTATAAGCGGGGTACGAGCCTTGGCCAACCTCGTCAAGGCTCCCTGTGAGGTGGGATGAGGAATGACTGTTATTGTCTCTGCAGGCCAGGAGAATAGTAGAGAGGGAAGGTAGATCCACCGCTTCCACCTAGACCTGACTGTCCCCAGCAAGGAACAAGGACTCAGTAGGGTTGAAAACAGACAAGAAAATTAATAAAATGAGATCCTCTGAGAAAACAGTAAACAGTCAAGGAGAGAAGGAAGATTGCAGGGCCCCAGTCAAGCCCTCCCCACTCACCCACACTCACTCAGGACCAGGAAACGGGTCTATAGCAAATAGTACCTAATGTTGCCTGATTCAGCAAATAAAGTTACAGGATGTCCAGTTATATTTGGACATGCTTATACTAAAAAGCATGCGTTGTTTATCTGAAATTCAAATGCAACTGGGCAACGTGTGTTTTATCTGTCTAGCCTAATAGATGGCCTTACTGTTTCCTTGTCGTGGGAACAGGGTTAGGGAAAAGATGGGTGGGTGAAAATGAAGTAACAATAGGGAGGCCTCCTCTCTTGCAGAAACGCCATGGTGTCATTAAAAAAGGATAATAAAATAAAATGTAACACAGGACAGCCCTAGCCCTTTCCAGAGAAGTCCTCACTACCAGAAGACGGTATTAACTATACATGGACAGTTCTGAGGGAATGTGAAAGTCAGGAAGTTATCCAGGAAGCGGCTGGTTAATTATAATGTTCTCAGCATGAAAGAACTTGGGGAGTTAAGCAACCACAAGGCTGTCTTGCAAATTCCACAGAACAGTGGAAACAAGGCAGCTGAGATGAATAAAGAAGTCTTGTTTGAAGGACCACTAGTATGTAGTGAAAATATTAAGTTATGGTGATGCAGTTAAAGCAAACTGAAAGTTACAAGTAAAGAATGCAAACTAAGCAAAATGAATAGGACAACTTAAAATAACATAAAGCTAATAGAAAATGAGGTAAAAAGAGAGCGTATTAAAATGTTATCAATCAGTTCTGGCTGAAAGTTAAGCAAAAGGTGAGTAAAAATCAATATAATCAATCAGACCATCCTTTTTTCATGGCATTGTCTTTCTTCAACTTTTGGAAATCTTTTAGAAATGAATGCTTTCTGAAAAAAAATTGCCTTAATTTCTAAATTATCTGCAGTTTCAGTACTTCAATTATTTTTCATTTAATTAACAAAAATTAATTTTGTTAATTTTCATTTTAAATGAATATTAGTACATTTTAATAAATGAAAAATCAAAACAGAATTTAGTATGACCCCATCTTGCAAAATTAATTCCATCTAACATTCTGCTTAATCGATAAGCAGGTGTCATAATTTGAGCACCTATTACGTTCCAGGCACACTGTTCATTATACACACAAACACAGAGGGAGAGAGAAAAAAGCAGACACGCGCATACACATCAAAAGATATCTGGTGTGTTCATATAATATAGTTGTTTTTGAATGATAGAATTTGAAATGAGTCTCTGTTTTGTTTTTCCTTTCAAACTTGAATTATTTATAACAAATAAGAATTGTTTTTATAAAAATAATAACTCATCAAAGAACATGCAGCAAGGAGGAAGCAACACTAAATTTTTTAAAGCCAGCATATCACATGTGAGAACCTGACAAAGAATGAACCAGAAAGGAATCATACGCCAGTTGCAATTACAGACAGACAAAAGCCCCAGTGAAAATATAAACTGGTAGAGTTAGGAAGTAGAGAGAAAGATGAACACACTACAACCAAGTAGGTTCATTCCAAGAACAGCAGTGCCAATACATATTCACAGATGCATCACAACAAGTTTAAAGGAGAGAAGTCATATCATCTCCTTGTGAGACACTAAAAAACATTTTGGAAAACGCATTGTGCTTCATGGCCTAATCACCTCCCAAAGGCTTCACCTCTTAACACCACCACGTTGTGGTCTGAGTTCCAACATAGGCGTTTCAGAGGGACAATCACACTCAAATGGCAGTGGAGATGGCTGGAAGTGAGGAAAGTCAGGTATGGAAGTGAGCAGTTAGGATGACGGCTTTCCATCTCACGCAGTGCAAGCTGCCTGTCCTTCCTGTGATCTTCAAGGCCCCACATGCCCTGTGCCCTGTCCCCACGAACACCCTGGCCTGTCTCCCACTGCCCTTCCCTCCACTCCTGTCTGAGCCACACTCATCTCTTTGTTTATCCTTAAACCCATCAGGGACAGTCACATGCCACGGTCCTTTGCACTTGCTACCTTGCCCCAGAATGTCCCTGCCATGTCACCATCTCATTGTCAGTGTCACCACCTCATCTAAAATTGTCCCTCCACACCCCAACATGTCCTGTTCCCCGCCCTTGACTCCGCCACACTTGCCTAGCATCGCCACAACCTAACATCAATGCCTCCGTTTTCCTGCTCATCCTCTCTCCTTCAGGAGACCGTGAGCATCAGAAAAGCTTCGTGATTTTGTTTCTTGGGTTTACTGTTCTGTCCCCAGCAACTGGAACAGTGCCTTGCCCATAGCAGGCAATCAACAAATATGTGCTGAATGACTGAAGGAGAAAGCAATGAGGAGGAGAAAGAGTGAATGAAGCCGGGCTTGGTGGCTCAAGCCTGTAATCCCAGTGCTTTGGAAGCATGAGGTGAGGGGATTGCCTGAGCCCACGGATTCAGGAACAGCCTGGGCAACATTGGCAAGACCTCATCTTTACAACAAATCAAAAAATTACCCAGGCATGGTAGCGCTCGCCTATAGTTCTGGCTACTTGGAAGGCTGAGGTGGAAGGATCACCGGAGCCCAGCAGGTGGACACTGGGGTGGCTGTGAGTGTGACACTGCACTCTAGCCTGAGCAACAGAGAGAGACTCCAACTCAAAAAGAAAGAAGAGTGAAAGAAGAAACATACAGAGCCCTACAGACTTTGCTGCAATTGGGAAGACCTAGCTTAGTTTCAGAAAAATCCGATCCTTTTCATGAAACATGTATTTTTATGTAAAAGTTTAGCATCTTTCAAGATATTCTATTTTTGAAAAAAAAAAATGTGTTTATTTAAAATGAAGAGATGTCTGGAGGGCATACAAAACCTCCCCAGGAATGGTTAATTTTAGCTATGCCACTCTCAGTTCTCATCCACCTCTCCAAACATTCCTTAAAAATAGTTCTCCCAGGGGTCTTGTGTAGTTTTAAATGAACTACACAAGCTCCGATGAGAATTAGAGCTGCAAGCAAAATCTAAACTTAGAATGTACAAGTTTTTATTTTAGTTGCTAAAGTAAACATCCAAAGTCATTTTTTAAAACTCAAGGTTTCTCTAAGTCTAATACGAGATAGCCCAGAAACGTTCAAATACAAATTAAAAGATTAAATAATTGAATGAATTTGCTCTAAAACTGAAGGATATTCCTGGGAAACAATAAATTTGGTAGATATTTGCACGCGAGAGAGACTTTCCCACTGAAGCTCAATGACACTTATTTTCTGGTATTTTCCTGACTGCATGTACATTAAAGACTGATCCAAAGATTTAAGAGAAAAATGTAGAAATAACCTAACTCATTCTCTGGAAAAGAGTGGATAAGCTGTGGACTTCTCATGCAAAAGAATCATATGTACCAGCCAAAACATGAAAGCACTGAAATTCAAACATAACTCTCTTCTTCTCAATCTCTTTTTTCCCCTTTCCCTTCCTTTTTCCTTCACATCCCCACCCTTTTGTTGTTATCTTCTCCCACTCCTTTGGGGATCACGCCCTTTACATTTCCTTCTTTGACTACTCAGTCTAAAAGCATTAGGTAACACCAAGGAAGATGCCCATTCACTTCACGCTAGTGACAGGAGTCCACACCGCCCAGCCTGAGCAGGGTGAGGAAAGCGTCCACCCAAGAGATCCCTACCGATCTTCAAATTCCAGTTCAGAAGTGACCTCCTCTGGCAAGTCTTCCTTCATGAACCAAATGCTCCCTGAGCTTCCAGGAAATTGTGCACGCCCCCTCTCATAGAGCACTTTTATTGCAGTTGGCTGTTTAACCTGCCTCTTTCTTCGGCGGAATGGGAAGGGCTTTGAGAGCAGTCACCGTGTAGAATCCACTGGCATCTTCAGAACCTATGACATCTTCAATTTGTAAGGCGGAGCTGAGTAAGGAAAGAGTCGTGGATGGGGAGCATGGGCTTTGGGTCTAGACAGACACAAGCTCAAATACAAGTGACATCTGTCCACACTCAACTCTCTCATCTATAAACTATGGACAGGGGAGATAATAATAGCTACCTCCTAGTTGTTAAGAGAGTTAAATAAAATGTCATATATAGAAGTACTCAGCACAAGACAGGCATGTGGAAGTCACTCAATAAACACAACGTAAAGGGGTCTGTGCTGAGTACAGCTGTAATTTAGGAAATAATCAGTTGTGTGAAGTTGGTAACACCTTTCTCCTGCCTTTGTTTTATTCATATGTGTTAATTCACATGGAATGAGGTTATTTCTAGAAAAAGAACTCATATGGTCCTCACAACAGTTGAACCAGAGCAGATCGGTGGAGGTGGGTGGCAGGGGGTGGTGGTGGCAGAAACCAAATGTGAGAAGAGGAACCATCAGGACTGGAGAGGGAGAAACCAGGTAAATGGTCGAATTGTTCCCATTCATAACTCATAGAACTATATAATTCTGAATACACTTTCTCAAATCTCTTGTATCTCCAGGCAAAGTTTGCCTGACTGGACATTGTGCCCTCAACAGAGAATCGTATGAGACCCTTAGTAGGGCCAGAGCTCGTGGAAACAGTTATCCAGAACACAGCACATGAGTATCACCTGAGCCCATGCCATCCCACTCACCTAGGAATCCAGCAAATCCTCTAGAAAGACAGAAGTTATAGTCGTAACCAAAGTAGGCATCTTGTTATATCTTCTAACTCCTTAAGGACCGAGTAACATGCTATAATAACCCTAAGTGACCAGAGAAGTAGCTATTACCCTTCACCATCAGTAACAGTTCCTTGGTTTTAAGCAGTCCAAACTGACTCTGGATGTATTAGCCATAGAAGAAAGCCTAATTCATGTAAACCCAGGGAGGACAAAAAGCAGAGAAGCCCAGGGACCACTGTCAAAAACTCACGGATAGCCTCTTTAAGTTAATTCCATTGGAATAAAAACAGCCCCCCAAAAAGTGTGTCCCTCCATTCAAGATGCAAATATCCTAGAGACTGAGTCAACCAGTCCCGTGGTCCCCAACACTTTTAGCATCAGGGACAGGTTTTGTGGAAGACAATTTTTCCACAAACAAGGGCAACCATCAAGCATTAGATTCTCATAAGGGTCAACAGGCTTCGCACACCTATGAGAATCTAATGCCTCCACTGATGTGACAGATGACAGAGCTCCACTCACCCCCACTCACCTCCTGCTGTGCAGTTCAATTTCTCATAGGCCATAGGCCGGTACCTGTCTGAGGACTGGGGTTTGGAGACTCCTGAGCTAGTCCTAGTTCAGGACATGAAGTGTGCAGGCCGTGAATGTGCAAGGCACTGCCACTGACCATCATTCCACAGAGCCATGTGGTAGAAGGGAGCATAACTCCCCCACAGGAAAATGGGATAAAGAACATGAGGAACTGGATAACCAAACATAGGTCTTCTACAACCCCTGTTCCGAGCACACTGGTAGGATGCTCCAGCAGTTGGAAGCCAGGAGTGATGGTGGCTAGACCCTTGTGGGGAATCTGCACCAGGGAAGGGGATTATCAAGCAGCATGGCTGACCCAGGAGACTGTCAACCTAGACAGGTGGGGTCCCAGTGTCAAGCAGCAATGCCTCATCACGTGGCAAGCATCTTGGCAGCAACGGCATGACATGACTAGCCTGGGAGCAGAGAAGAGCAAACGGGCTGACTTGTAAGAACATGGAATGGAAGACCTCATCTGAGAACTTCAGGAAATAATACATAAAAAGCAGAAAGCCTTCAAAATGGGCTGAGGTCCATCTGCCAGTCAAGGGACAGCCAAAGAGCTCATGAAATTCAGGAACCAATGTGGCAGCATGTTTGAGTAGGAAAGCTTCGGTGACTCTTAGTTCTCTTTTGTTCTTTAAGAACAGAGAGGAGGGCAACCCCCTCACGTCCCCTTCCACTGTGGAAGCTTTTCTGTTCTCTCAATAAATCCTGTTTTCTCAACAACAACAAAAACAAAAAACAAAACAGGGAGGAAAGAGAACTTGATTCCAATGCCATGCTTATTTATCCAAGGCTCTTAAAATGGGGCCCAGCTTCAGCAGTTCAGTCTCAATAGACACGAATATTGAAGCACAGCTGACCCCATGAACGGAGCTGCCACATACAGTATCTCTTCCTTCTGATGGATGAAGGAAGAAAAATCAGGTCATTCTCAAATTCAGAATCCATCCTTGCCCATACTCCTATGGATATGACTTTTCAAAGGCACACTACATCCACAAGTCAACCCAAAAGGATGAAGTGAAGCCGGGCGCAGTGGTCATGCCTATAATCCCAGCACTTTGGAGGCCAAGGCAGGAAGATTGCTTGAGCCCAGGAGTTCAAGATCAGCCTGGGCAATACAGCAAGACCTTGTCTCTACAAAAAAAAAATGAAAAAAATTAGCTGGGTGTCATGGCGGACACCTGTGATCCCATCTACTATAAAGGCTAAGGCAGGAAGATCACCTGAGCCCAGGAGGTTGAGGCTAAAGTGAGCTGTGATCATACCTGGGTGACAGAGTGAGACTGCTACTCAAAAAAATAAATGGAGTAAACCCTGCTATGAACCACATAGTAACCTCCCATGCTTGTCTTCCTCGAGCTGTGCCCCGCAAACAACCACATCTTCATATCTGTAAAACTTACTCAAGAAGAGTATCTACAGTAGGACTATGAGAGGGGGAAAAAAAACACTTAAAAATGACAAAAACTGCAAACAGGAAATGAATGGAAAGCAAGAGGTCACCACATGCCTACACACACACACACCACACAGACACACAGACACTCACTCAGTTTGCCTAATCATGGGGTGTGTTGGTCACTAATGTAGAACACGATGTCATAAACGCCTACCTCAGGTCTTTTTTCAACCAACAATTAATTTAGCTTCCTTTTTCTTGCCACCTGGGACCTTCCTGAATCTACCCCGAGGCTGACCCCCAGCAAAATAGCCCCCAAAAGGCAACCCCTGGCTCATTGCTAGCTCTGGGGCAGGACTGTCAGAAGAGGGCAGTCCCTTAGTGCTTTATTTGGGTCCTATCTTGTGTTTTGAACGTATAATAAATCACATTCTCAGATTACAAATGAGAAGTTGTTCCAGAGAGGCCATTGGTAAATAAATGATTGTTTCCCGCCTCTGCCGCAGAACATTCAGGAAGACCATTTAGGACGAACTAGGCTATTCATAAAGCCAGTCATATACTAATGACTTGTCAAACATAAGAGAATATGAGAGCTTCTGAGTACTGGTTAATACTAGCTCGGTATTAGTTACTAACACTGAATAACTAAGAGGATCACATGAACTTGGAAAAATATTTTTTCGATTTGATCTTGACTTTATTTAATTAGGAATCTTTTGTTGGGTGAAGACCTTAAACTCCATTTCAACTCTATGTTTGGGATTCACTGTTTACACAAACTTCTGTTCTATGTTCAAGGCAGCTAAATATTTGCCAGAAGATCATCTCTGTAGATCAGCTCCTAATTTTAAGAAGTTCATGGCTTCTGACATGAATACATATGGAAGTGTGGTTCTCAAGCCTTCTAGATAGCACGTTATGGAGCCCTTGAGAGACCAAGGAAAGCCAAGTTCAAAGATGAGAATCAGAACATAAATCACAGGAAAGCCTAAGTGTTTACTCATCCAGAGTTTAAAAAAAAAAAAAAAACCAGCAAATCATCATGTTCATAATTTCTGGGAGAAAATAATGAAAGATATCTTACACATGTTTTATATTATTTTGTATCTTTTTCTATTGCCGTCACTTTGAGTACTAAGCAACTTCGGACAATCTCTTCAATAACAGTACGTTTAGCCCATGACAGCACTAATAATATATGTATTGAAAAAGCAACATTTCAAAAGAAGCAAGCAGGGCCATTAGAGGTGGCCCATTCTTTGAGTTCTTTATGCTTTCCAGCAGGATTTTAAAATGCCTTTATGATTGTGGAACTGTTACTGCCTGGCGTTTCACCAAATAAGGCTTCCCTGTCTCATAATTATTACTCTAAGGTTTGATGGACTTGTATGGAATTTGCTGTATTCTAACACACACATAAGAATCCCCTTTTAAATCGTCAATAAGTACAAAATTTTACAATGTACAATACAAAAAAAAAACCCTTCTTACAAAAGAATACAAAAGAGACAAGGGTTGCTAGGCAACCACCTAGCACAGGCCTCAGCGTTTAAGGTAACAAAGAAACTGCAGGACTGCCACCACCTACCTGAAGGGTCTTGCTTTAAGCCACAAAAGAACACTGTCAGGGAGGGGCTGAAACACAGCTCCAAACCGCTGCCAATCTTCCAAAACTGAACTTGAGCATATTTTATCAATTTTAATGCACTGATTTACAAAACAAGCAAAATAAACCTTATTTGGAGTGCATCCAACCTTTTTACATTCACCTGGCATTTGCAGCACAGCTCTAAGCAAGATCTTCTGTGTTCTTTTTTTTCCAATCTGTTCTGCTTTTGTTTTTGTGTTGAAGAGAGGAGGTCTTGCTGTGTTGCCCAGGACGGTCTCAAACTCCTGGGCTCAAGCGATCCTCCCTGCCTGGGCCTCCCAAAGTGCTGGAATTATAGGTGTGAACCACCACGCCCAGCCTGTGTTCTGTGTTCTCAAAAGTATATATTACACACAAGCTTTTCTTTTTTTTTTTTTGCGTTGGAGTCTCACTCAGTCGCCCAGGATGGAGTATGGTGGCATGCTCACAGCCAACCCAGCGTCGACCTGCTGGGCTCAGGCGATCCTTCTGCCTCAGCCTTCCAAGTAGGCAGAGTACAGGCCAGGCGTGAGCTACCAATCCTGGCTAATTTTTGATTTATTGTAGAGATGAGGTCTCGCCAAGTTGCCCAGGCTGTTCTTGAACCTATGAACTCAGGGGAATGCCCTCACCTCAGCCTCCCAAAGTGCTGGGATGACAGGTTTGAGCCACCATGCCCAGCCAAGCTTTTCTTCAAACAGGGTCAGCGGTAGGGAAAATGCCTCCAAGGGGAATTTGCCTTTGTTGGTCTCCAATTTTGTCACCTTTCCCCAGTGGGCCCTAGACTCTCAGCCATCCAATATCTGGGGCTGGTTTTATAGGAGGAAACTCTTTCAACAATACAGTAACATCCTGCTGAGAATTAGTTCAAGAATCTAACACCCTATAATAATTCTGCCCCTTTCAAAAAGGACAGGAACAAGAGAGCCTGGAGGGGGAATTTTCTTTATTATTATTATTATTATTATTATTATTATTATTATTATTATTATTATAAAGGTGTGGGATACAATTCAGGGTTAGGTATACAAACATTGATTATGCAGGTACCCTTGTTGATGAGGTATGCCCCTCCCTCCCCTAGCAGTTTCCTTCAACTGCCAATCCCTCCCCCTCCCTTGACAGTTTCCCACTACTGCCAATCATTTTCTTATAGTATTATAATTGTTCAAGGTCCGCTTATGAGTGAGAACATATGGCACTCTGTTCGTTGTTTCTGTGATAGATCACTGAGTATGATCAACTCCAAATCCATCCAAGTTGCAGCAAAGTCCATATATGTGTCCTTCTTTATGACTGCATAATATTCCACTGTGTATATGGACCACAATTTCTTTATCCAGTCCAGCTTCGATGGGCAACACGGTTGGTTCCATGTTTTTGCTATTGTGAACAGAGCTGCAACAAACATATGTGTGCAGGTATCTTCTTTATAGAATAATTTGAGTTCCTCCAGGTATATTCCCAATAGGGGAATTGCTGGGTCATATGGAAGGTCAATTTCTAGTTCTTTCAGAAGGTTGAATTCCGGACACAGCGGTCCCCGAGTGAGGAGCACAGAGCTCGCAGACCACCACTCTCGACTCCATCAAAAGCCCAGCTTTGCTGCTGTGAGGATTACAGTCCCTCAGCTCTGCAACACAGAACAGGTGGATGGTTCAGCACGTGGGCTAGAGTCAACCACCTGGTTGAAATGCCTGTTCTACCACTTACCAACCTCGTGACCTTTGGTAAAATGCTCAGATTCCCTAAGCATCAGTTTCCTCATTTGTAAAAAGAGGATTCAAAAAAAACAGAGTTACCAGACACAGTGGCTCACGCCTATAATCCCAGCACTTTGGGAGGCCGTGGTGAGGGGATTGCCTGAGCCCACTAACTGAGACCAGCTGGGGCAACTTGGCGAGACCTCATCTCTACAATAAATCAAAAACTTAGCTGGGCGTGGTGGCACGTGCCTGTAGTTCCAGCTACTTGTAAGGCTGAGGTGGAAAAATCACCTGAGCCCAGCAGGTCAATGCTGGGGTGGCCATGAGCATGCCACTGCCTTCCAGCCTGGGTGACGGAGTGAGACTCCGACTCAAAAAATAAATTAAAAAAAATTAAAAAAACAGTGTCTGTCACATGGTGTTCACATGTTAGCTGAAACAATGCATGTAAAGGTCTTTGTTTAGTCTTTGGCACGTTATACATGCACAACAAATTCTGATATTATTATATAAGGCAATAATAATGTTCCATCTCAATTTGTTTTATTTTATTTATTTATTTATTTCTAGAGACAGGGTCTTGCTATGTTGCCCAGGTTGGTCTTGAACTCCTGGCCTCAAGCAATACTCCTGCCTTGGCCTCCCAATGCACTGGGATTACAGGTGCACACCACCATACCTGGCCCATCTCATTGACCTAACTAAATATTCTTGGGGTATTTTTTAAATCAAATATCTGGTGTAGGAGATTTTTGTTCCAGCATACGATGGAAACGTGTGCACTGCTTAGGGATGAATGTCATGGAACCAGAACACAGAGAGGTGGAGCTGGACCCCATGTGATAAAAGGACATTGAATACAGACCTATGCCTTTATCATTCTGTATCACCTGAGGCCAGGTTCTGCAACAGTAAAGATATAGATAAGCCAGGCTCCGTGGCTCAGCCTGTCATCCCAGCACTTTGGGAGGCCGAGGCGAGTAGATTGCTTGAGCCTGCGGGTTCGAGGCCAGCCCAGGCAACTTGGCGAGATCTCGTATCTACAATAAATCAAAAATTAGCTGGGTGTGGTAGTGCGTGCCTATAGTTCCAGCTACTTGGAAGGCTTAGGCGGAAGCATCGTCAGAGCCCAGCAGGTTGAGGCTGCGATGGCCGGGAGTATGCCACTACCCTCCAGCCTGGGCGACAGAGTGAGACTCCAACTCAAAAAAAAATAAAAAGACATAGATAAATGACCCCACAAAGAGTATGACCTGGGTATCTTGGTCTTGAGTTCCTTGTATTCCTGTGCAGAATTAGGTACACTTAGGTCACCATAGAACTTCAGATAGTGTGGACACTACCTAAAGAAAGAATAGGCCAGCACTTTGGGAGGCTGAGGCAGGAGAATCGCTTGAGACCAGGGGGAGTTTGAGACAAGCCTGGGCAACATAGTGAGACCCATCTCTACAAAACTTTTAAAAATTGGCCAAGGGTGGTGACATGCACCTGTAGTCCCAGCTACTTGGGAGGCTGAGGTAGGAGAATCACTCGAGGCCAGGAATTCAAGGCTGCAGTGAGCTATGATTACACCACTGTACCTCAGCCTGAGCGACAGAGAGACACCCTGACTAAAAATAATTAAAAAGAGGGAAAGAATATATGTGACATCTTAGGAAGATTTTATCTCTTAAAAAAAAAATCCCAGAACCACACTGGAGCTTACGGTGTCTCTAAGAGTCTAGTACGAGAATCTAACCAATTTAACTCCACCCAGTGCCTTCAGGTGCTCAGTGACACCTCTCTGCACTCTCTAGCCGGCTTCCAGCAGCTTCCTTGGGTGCTCACAGCTTCTGTCCCACGCCATGAACGTCCAGGTGCCTTGTGAGGACCTCCACGGCCCCCTCTTCACACTGCCTTGATGACACACACTATGTCACCCACTTGAAATCCCAAAACAGAGATTCTCACTACAGCCAGAAGGAGAAAAGAGAGCCTCAGCAGGCACCCTGCCTGACAGGCCACCCAGATCCCCTCCAGAAATGAAGGGACCTCTCCCCCAGCCCCTGGGAGTGTGGTGGTGGGAAGCCCCCAGCCGTCAGCCCCGACAAAAGTGCCTCCTCTGAAGAGAGCAGTCTCACCCAAGGTCATGGCTGCTTCCAAAGCAGCTGGAATTGACCGATGGGGAGGATGAGGGCCTCGTCCTCCTGCCCCAGCTCGAGACACCTCCAAGGGGTCATCCCAGCTCCAGGACCCCCTGTGGTGTCTTCCGAGGTCTACACTTAAACTGCGTCCCCACTCAGCATCCCCTCTGCCCACCCCTGCTCCACCCCTCCCCTCCTCTCCCCCCCTTTGCCCTCCCTGCTCCCCTCTTCCCTTCTCTTCCTTTCCTCGCCTCCCCTCCCTCCCCTCCTCCTCCCCAGATGTTGGGTTAAACCGCACTCCCTGTACACTGCTGGTGGGAATGCAAACTAGTGCAACCTCTCTGGAAGACAGGGTGGCGATACCTGAAAGAACTAGAAATGGACCTTTCATATGACCCAGCAATCCCCCTACTGAGAATATACCCGGAGGAACTCAAATCATTCTACAAAAAAGATACCTCCACATGTATGTTTGTTGCAGCTCTATTCACAATGGCAAAAACATGGAACCAACCGTGTTGCCCATCGAAGCCAGACCGGATAAAGAAAATGTGGTCCGTATACACAATGGAATATTATGCAGCCACAAAGAAGGACACATATATGGACTTCGCAGCAACTTGGATGGATTTGGAGTCGATCATACTCAGGGACCTATCACAGAAACAAAGAAGAGAATACCATATATTCTCACTCATAAGTGGACCTTGAACAATTATAATGCTATAAGAAAGCATTTGGCAGTAATGGGAAACTGTGAGGGGCGGTGGGATTGTCAGTTGAGGGAAACTGCTAGGGGAAGGAGGGACATACCACATCAACAAGGGTATCTGCATGATCAATGTTTGTATACCTAACCCTGAATTGTACCCCACATCTTTATAATTAATAATCATACATAAACAGCACTCCCAACACACTCCCTACACGCTGACCTCCATCTCAGAATCTGTCCCACCAGAATCCCGTTGGTGACAGGGCCGTCACCCAGAGGCTGACACATCACATCTTCAAGCCAAACCTTATAGGGTCTCTCCCACCAGCAGAGATACTGGCTGCCCTAGATTAAGCACCCACTTCTGGCCCAGCCAGGAAGATAAGGTCGTGGGGTGGAAAACACCATTCTAGGGCAGTGGAAGTCTGGGCAAAGCATGTGGCTCTTGGCAGTGGCTTCTGGACGTGTTGATAGGTCCACTTGTCAGTTCCTGGCGGTGTCCACATGTGTCTCTTTCTTTCCATAATCCCTAGCATTCAGTCTGTATCCTTTCTCTCTCCAAGCCATCACCACCTCCTCTGCTCTTTGGAGATTTTTGCCTACGCAAGAACTTGGGGCAAAAACACCTCCTCAATTTTGCTGCTATCTAAAAATATTCACTTGGAATCTGAAAGGTTTATCGCTAATCTTGACAAGAAAACAGAAAGGAGATATGTAAAATGGCAAACATAATTAATACGCTAAGAAGAGTTGCTAAAGAGATTTCTTTTTTAGAAATTCGAGCTTTTTACATTCATTAAAGGCACTCCATACTTCCTGTAAATTTTTTTTAAAATCCCTTCCTTCTCACATTAGTAATAACCGCATCTTTGTTAAGAACAAAGACTTTACCGTTTTGTTAAAAAATGATGTGTGCTCATTATAAAAATTAAAGTGGCATGAAAAAGTCTAGCAAAGAAAGAAAAAAATGCCTAAAATCCTACTGCACAAAAATAGCCAGAATCGACATTATGTAACTATTATTCTAGTTATCTGTCGGTTCACATATCCAGAAAGATATACCAACTTTCATTAAAATGGAATCATTATACACATGCTATTTTAACTTAAAAAGTAGGCTTATTTAACCAAAAAAAAAAAAATGACACTGAAGTAACATTGAAATAATTTCTGAATAGTAAATGTTTCTCCAGTGTAAGATGTGTTTCCTAAAAGATCATTCTTAGGTCAAAAGGTGATCGTGTAAAGCTACAAGTTGAAACAATTTTAACTACCTGTTTCAACTCTAGAGGATTCCAGTGGGCTGGCTTCCTGGTGTAAAAATATTTTGAGGGAGGAAGACAATCATATCCCTTCCTCATGCCCTCCTCACTTCTTGACTCAGGTCATGTTGTTATTTTTACCTTACCAAGTGTGGCAGAAACTTCTGGGTCTTCTTCGATCTGTTTTCCCATTTTTCAATAAAAATACAAGTTCCACTTGAGCGTAAGACATCCCTGCTAAAGACCACATTTCCTTGCCTTGTCTGCAGATGGGTGTAAGCCATCTAAGCAGATTCTGGGCAAGGAAATATTGGAGAGGGGACAGATGCAATTTCTGGATCGTGATTTTATTTATTTTATTTTTATACTTCACTTATTTTTTGTTTTTAGAGATGGGGGTCTCACTATGTTGCCCAGGCTGGTCTTGAACTCCTGGCCTCCTACCTCGGCCTCTCAAAGTGCTGGAATTGTAAGTGTGAGCCACCATGCCCAGTTCACATCATGCCTTTGGGAAGAAGGCACGTACCCTCACCCCTGTTCCCTTTCCACCTTTCTACATCTGGGACACAGACACAATGGCGTCAGCTAAAGCCTTTTTTGTGGGAGAAGGTGAAAGCCACATGTTAATGACGGCAGGACCAACGTCGTAGAAGTCCCCATACCTTCACCCCCAAACCAGCCCTGGGTCGCCTCTCCAGACTTTGATGTGAGAATGAAATACATTCCTACTTTATTTGTGCCAATTCATTTTTAGGTTTCTTTTTTACAGAATCCTACCTGCATCTTGGCAAATAACTAATGGAGCAATAATCTCTACAATTACTGTCTACTCTGAAAGAATAATTCCTGAAGTTAGTGTGTCTTGATTCAATATTTAAAGGCATTTGATGTTCACTGCCAATCCCTTTTACCAAGCGTCTCCATTTCTGAATTCTGGGTGACTTCTTTTTTTGGTTTTTGTTGTTGTTTTGTTGTTTGTTTGTTTGTTTGTTTGTTGAGACATAGGGTCTCACTCTGTTACCTAGGCTGGCCTTGAACTCTTGGACTCGAGAAATCCTCCCACTTCGGCCTCCCAAAGTCCTGGAATTACAAGCATGAGCCACTATGCCCAGACGATTTCCTTTGTCTTTGTTTAGTCGGTTGGCTTGCTGGCATATTAGTTTTCTATTACTACTATAACAAATGACTACAAACTTAGTACTTAAAACAATGCAAATTTAGTATCTCACAGTTCTGCATGCCAGAATTGCAAAATGGATTTCACGGGGGTAAAACCAAGTGTTGGCAGGGCTGTGCTCCTTCTCACTTCTCTGGGAGAGAATCTGTTTCCTTGCCTTTTCCGGTTTAGGGAGGTTGCCTGCGTTCCCTTGCTCGCGGTCCTTCCTCCATCCTGAAAGCCAGCAACGTAGCACCTTCAAGTGCTTCTCTGATTCTGACCCACCTCCTCCCTCTTTCACTTGTAAGGACCCTCGTGACTACACTGGGACCACCAGGATAATCCAGAGTAGTCTTCCCATCTCCAGATCCATCACTTCATTGTGTCTGCAAAGTCCCCCTTGCCGTATGAGGTCACATAGTCATAGGTTCCAGGGATGAGAAGGTGGACGTCTCACGAGGGAGGAACTCATCTGCCTACCACAGGTGGTTTGGTTTGTTCTGTTTCTTTAATTTCATCACATTTTGTTTTTGTTTTTTGTTTTTTCTGAAAAAGGGCTCATCCGTGCATCACTGCCTGAAGTATTTGATGCAGTATTGAGAATGCATGTTTCCTTTAGACTTGAAAAACGACTGGTCTGAATATTACAGTATTGAATCACTTTTTTTCAATATGGCGCTTAGTGCTACACAGAAAAGCCTTGAAGACAGCATGTTATATTTCTCTTTGTATGTGAGGCTCTTTTTTCTGCCTTGATGCTTTAAGAATCCTCTCTTTATCCCTCAAATTCAATCTAATCAGAATATGGCTCTATGTCAATTGCTTTATATTTTTTCCTAGGATGCAGTAGCCTTTTCCAATATACTTATTCAATTTCTTCTTTATTTCAGGAAGCTTTTCTTCTTTTTTTTTTTTAATGAGAAAATATAGTTTATTTAGAAAGTAAATGAGAGAGAGAAAGAAAGAGGAGATTCACCTCCCCAAGGTAGGGGAGAGGGTCAAAACTTAAGAAAACGGCCTGACCATAGCTCAAAGAGCACACGGCCATACCACAGCTTAACAAGACAATGGCCAGGAAACTTTTCTTCTATTCTATCAGCCTCTGGATACTTTTTCACTTCCATCTTCTGGGTTTATTTCAGGGCCATCAGTTCTCTCTACATTGGGTTGTCTTGGTCTGTTCCTCCATTATCTACTACCTTACATTTAATTACTTAACTATCACATTCTTTTTCATCTGCATTCATTATGTTAATCTCAAACACTTTCTCTGCGTTAGCCTTCTTATTTTCACCTGTGCTATTGTGTTCCCTGATGTGTCTAATCACTTTATTGGTTCTGTCGCTGTTGATTTGGTCCTCAATTTGTTGCATTAACTCTGAACACCTTGCTATGTTATCTGTCCTCTCTTCCCTGAGATACCATGTGATTGTCATCTTCAGGAAGTTACTAAACAACACAGAGCGCTTGTGACGAAGTTTCTTTTGTCCTGGGACATGGTGTCTCTCACATGGATTTATTATTTTTTCCATACTTTTGTTGTTGTTGTTGTTCACGCCTGTTTCTGTTGTGGCTGAAGTGTGTTTTCAGCCGTGCGTGGTCGCTTCTGCTCATGCTTCGTCTGAGCTGCCCTAACCCAGTGGTTTTGCTCAGATAGAGTGGGGTTAGTCACTCCCCTTTTACGATTGCGCCTAATAACCTGTTTGCTGCCATGTCTCAGCTTCTATAATTAGAGAGCTGGATGTATCGTGTTCATAGACTGAGTCACAGCTCGGGGAAGTGAGTTAAAGAAAAGGAGTTTGGCCGGGCTCAGTGGCTCAGCCTGTCATCCCAGCAATTTGGGAGGCCGAGGCAAGTGGATTGCCTGAGCCCGGGTGTTCGAGACCAGCCCAGGCAATGTGGCAAGACCTCGTCTCTACAATAAATAAAAAAATTAGCCGGGCGTGGTAGTGAACGCCTGCAGTTCTGACTACTTGGAAGGCTGAGGCGAAAGGATCGCGGAGCCCAGCAGGTGGATGCTGGGGTGGCTGTGAGTGTGCCACTGTACTCCAGCCTGGGCAATGGAGAGAGACTCCAACTCAAAAAAAAAAAGGAAAAAAGGAATTCAACTAGGGTGCTGTACACAGCTCTTAAGAACACATGGACTGCTTTGTTTTTCTGAGGGTTTGCTCTATCCATGTGGGAAGGGGCTTGGGGGTGAGGGAGCACGGTCCATGGGATCAGAAGCAGGTCTGGGTGCTGTGGGAGCAATTTGAAGGGCTACATTTTTTTTTTTTTGAGTTGGAGTCTCACTCTGTCGCCCAGACTGGAGTGCAGTGGCTGCTCCCGGCCACCGCAGCCTTGACCTGCTGGGCTCCGGCGATCCTTCTGCCTCAGCCTTCCAAGTAGCTGGAACTACAGGCGCGCGCTACCACGCCCGGCTGATTTTTTGATTTATTGT
>CAUYQG010088817.1:0-22410 GCA_963574415.1 Tarsius wallacei | reverse complement strand
GGAGTGCAGTGGCCACTCCCGGCCACCGCAGTCTCGACCTGCTGGGTTCCGGTGATCCCTCCGCCTCAGCCTTCCAAGTAGCTGGAACTACAGGCGCGAGCTACCACGCCCGGCTAATTTTTTGATTTATTGTAGAGATGAGATCTCGTTTGCCCAGGCGGGTCTCGAACCCGCGGGCTCAGGCAATCCACTCACCTCAGCCTCCCAAAGGCGCGGGATTACAGGCTGAGCCACCGAGCCCAGCTGTTATATTTCTTTTAAATGTAGCTTAACTTTAACCTTTAACCCTTTGCTATTTTTTTTTTTTTTTGCTCCTCTTCCTTCTTGGGGTTACCTATGTGCTCTTCTCCCTGCCACCCATTTCTGTTCCCTCTTGCTATGATTACTGGTCCTCCCTGACAGGAGATGAGTGGAGTTGGGATGGAGACAATCTCTTATGCTGTACAGAACTGACTGGAGGCACAGAGAGGATGGATGAAGTCAGATTTCACTTTTATGCAGCATCAGGAGACCCCACTTTTACTTTTTCTCATGTTTTGTTCTCACTATTCTACTGGAGTGAGGGAAGGATTCCTACTTGGACTGGAGACAGAATGTTTTTCTGTGGTATTTATGCAGTTAGACTGTTATTGTTTTCAAATGCTAGCATCCAGGTTACTTGGAAGTGAATCCATTTCTAAAGGTTTAAGCCTTGCCCAGGATTGCAATCAATTGTTTGTTTCTGTAAAACTGTTGAAAGTTCTCTTAGAAGCTTAAAATGTAGGGCTACATAGATAGCACCACTGTTTGCTAAAGGTTTTTGGTTTTTTGAAAAAGAAAGTTAAGTCCCTTGTTGCACCTGACTAGCAACTTCTTATGAGACAACTAAGGCTTTAAATGCTGAACATTCTCTGTGTGACATAATGAGATTTGGGAAGTGGTCATTCCCTCCTGATTAAGTCACTTTACTAAGTTCGGTACTTCTCCTGCTGGCTGAACAAAATACTGGATATTCTCTATGGCACGAGGAGTATGAGACCTGATCACTCTCACCTAATTGTCCACACCTCACAACTGAGGCTGCAATTTAGTAATTTATAAAGATTCTTAATAAATTTGCCTGCTTATATTTGGAAATAAGTAGGAACAGATCATTTCACATCTATTTGGTCTGTTCACTCTAAAAAGTTTTTGTATCAGACCATTTCAAAGGCATTATTGTAACATCCAAATTAAATAGGACACAGACACACAGGCGTGGGAAGTTCTGTGTAGGTGGACTCTGAAGCAGTGAGAAGCTTCAGGCAGTACTGGGGACGCTCAGCTCAGGAGAGGTCGTCATGGTCCCAGGAACGCCTGGCATCGCTGTTTATGGTTTTATCTTTGTTTCAGAATTTTCCTTCAAGGAACACAGATCACAGGTGTTCAAAGGCAGAATTCTGGGTGTTGTTTTTTGTTGTTCCAGAATTTTCCTGTGAAGAGCTCAGTGCACAAGTTTTCAAAGGCAAAATTCTGGTTTTTCAAGGAATACAAATAAGAAAATGGGTAATGCTCAATCTATACCCCATTGGGACAGATTTTAAAGAATTGGAAATAATATAATTATGCAGCTTAAAGCAAAAGAAGTTGATACATTATTTCAATTGTATTTGGATCCAATATAAGTAAGCAGATATTGAGATTTGGAAAAGAAATGGGACTCTTTGCTTTAATATCATCTGGCAATTAGATTCATTTTGCACGTATATAGGGAAATGGTCAGAAGTGTCATATGTAGAGGCATTTTTTAATATTTATTTCACTACTTCTCAAATAAGATTATAGTATATGGCCTATTAAATGTCCAACTCCAGAGGTTTAACTCAGAACTACAAATACCAAACTCCCAATTACAGAAAACTATTGAGGTTTTTAACAACCCAGACATTGAGGAAAAAACAGAATCCAGGATGAGCACCAGCAAGACAAAAAGCAGGCAAATCTATTGGTAGCTGCCATTGGTGGCAAAACAGCAGAGACCCAGTAAGAATAGACCTGCTAAGAGGGATGTTATCTGCTGCTATGGATGCAGTCAATCTGGGCATTTGAAGCACACTTGTCCTCAACAGCCTAAGCCCTGGAACCTTGTCCAAAATGTGCACAAGAGGGCCCTGGAAGAGCCAGTGTAACCTCTCCTGGATGGGAAAGAAAACACCTACTTCAGAAATGGTGACCACCGAATGATGTGGTCTGGGGACCGTAGTCGAACCCAGCACTCTGTCTACCATCACCCCAGAGAATACCTGGGTCTGCATCAATGTGGCTGGGGTCCAAATTAATTTCTTAATAAATACTGAGGTTAAGTTTCTAGCTCTTTTGCTCATGCTGAAACTGTCTCCTGATCTCTGCTCCCTAGTGGGAGTTGGGAGTGTTACAAGAATTAAACATTTCACCTATCCTCTAATCAAAAGTTACTAAAAGGTTAATTCAAATTATAAATGTAAAAAGTTATTTATAAAAAGGTTAAAAGAAAGAAACCAGAAAGCAAAGGAAAGATGTAAAGAAAGTTGTTGGTATAAAAGCATGTTTTTGCTAAGAAAGAAGGATAAAAGAAAAGAATAATTTTGTATGGAAAAAAAAACCTCATATGGTAAATTTTTGTCCTACAATAGACCTGAATGGTTATTTGGGAAAGAAGACAGAAAAGTATAGGACAAAAATATAAGGTTCAAGCATGTTGAATAATGGTATGTGGACTTCCTAAGTTGGTATGTGGAAAGTTTGTGAAAAGAAATGTATAAAAGGTGTTGTATGAGAAATCAAGTTTACAAAAATTTCTAGTTATGTCTATGAATTAACCATTAATATCACTCACTGATGTTAGACCAAAATGCCATTATGTCAAAGTAACAGTCTTTTTTTTTTTTTTCTTAAAACACTTCTCTATCGATATTAAGTAACTACAGTGAAAGGACAGGCCAAGAGCGGGAAGTGCATTTTTCTTTACTCTTCTTCCTAAATATTAATACAATGATGAGAAAGTAGAAGCTATGCTTTTGGAGAAATGCACACTTTAATAAAATTAACTTTGCCGACTTTGTCTTTTCAGGAACAGACTTCCTGGTGCCAGGTATTAGAAATATCTCATAGTGGCAATCAAGCTTGCCTAGAGTGAAGGGAATTTACAAGGCCTAAGACATCATGCATTGGGCAACGATTGTAAAAGTCATGAAACTTGTAATTTAAAAAGTTATAACCGCTCAGAGGGGAGCAGGTGGGGATTCAATCTTCCAGTAAATTGGGCACTATCTACAGGGAAGCAAAGGATCCCCCAAAGCTACCCACTGGGAATTCCTATGAGATAAGGGGAGGTGCACCCTCCATGGAATGTTGTTCTGGAAGGTGCAAGAGAATTAGACTCCTTGTCATGCCCTTCTTTGGGGGCTATGATAATATGGACAGACATGAATGAGTTTCTGTGTCACAGGATCTCCAAGACATCCACAGGTGGTCGATAAGGAAGTCACTGCAGTCAAGTGCAACATCTCCAAGAAAAGTATTTAAGTCAGGGACTTTGGGGGGCTACCAGGCCGCGCTCACATAGAGTGTAGGCCCGCTCCCTATCTGTGGGGTGTGAAGCTTTCTTAAATAAATATTTTCTTCTCTCACCTCTGTGTGTTGCAATTCCATGCATTTACTCCGATCTCTGGGTTCCCAGCACGCACCTCCGCCTTGCCGGCTCTGGCGGTGCTGTGCCTCCCTGTGCCTCTCCCACTCCATCAACCCACCCTCACTCTGTCCATACCTTAACATTTCGGACTTCAAAATTTAAATTGGTCCTTTGGCTAAATATCATTTGTGCTAAATGTTTTAAAGTATAAAATTTTGTTTCTGTAATACTTTCTATGCTTAAGTTTTCAGTAAACTTATATTTTTAAGTCAAACTGTTCTGGGTTTATGCCAGATTAAGCACATATACAGTCAAGTTAGCTAAAATCCAAAAAGTGTCATTCAGTGCAAATTGTGAACTTTGAAATTATCTTCCAGAATTCTTGTTAAAAATTAAAGCAAAAAACAAACAAACAAAAAACTTGTGTGCTCATGAAGATTGCTAATCCAACATAGGATTGCTATCAGAAAAAATAGTTAATTGCATAAACTGAGTTAATAAAAATGAAATAATTTTATAACTTCTTTTTTAAGTATTACAAATTATTTTTGTTATATCTTTCAGAGTCAAAAGAAAAATATTTTCTTGGAGTGATTTACTATTTTCCCCCACAAATAGGTATGGTCTTGCAAGCAAAATTTAAAACATATATTTTTCTCTCTACCTAATTTCTCCAAAATGTAAAAAAAACTTTATTAATTTCTAATGGTTTGGTTGCTTGCATAAGTTCAACAAGAATTTGTTCGGCTTTTTTTTTTTTTTTTTTTGGTAACAAAATTTGATTGAAAACACTGGCTATTTTACCAAAGCTTTAACTGATATAATATTTCAAAACAGACTGCTTTAAAAAATTAAGATTAAGGTTTAATCTGATCTAAGATTCCTTATGGGGGAAAAATAGTTTCTAGACAAAGTCAATTTTAAAAAGCCTAGATGGCAAATAATCTCACTACACTTTATATATGAATAAGATATATTAAGTCTAAACAAGTGAACTAATCTTACTATAATTTGTCTTTAACAAAAATGAAAACTGAAAAAAATATGTTTCAAAAGAAACAGGTACTTTGTTTTAAATTCTCCTGTTCATTGTTTTATATTTTGATTTCTACAATTTAAATTACATCATGAAACCTTTTCTTAGTGCAAGTCTCCAAACTGTCATTTTCAGGTTCTCTTCAAATTTGATGTAAGACTCACTTGAGTGCCTACCTGGTTAAAATTACGCTCAAAAGAAATGTCAGGTTACTATTACAGTCTAAAAATATATCAGAAACCCTAAAAGCTAGTACTTATAATAAAGCCACATAAATTAAAGTTTAGTATTTAAATGATGCTGGTAATCACAGGCCTTAGAGCCCTTGTACAAAAGGTAATCAGCCTCAACCTAAATTGTCAAAATGTATACCTGGCTTCATTTAACTTCTCTACTTGCTGCTCAAGGCAGGAAGGGATTGTGTGGTTATTAATAAAACTTTCTGTACTTGTATAAATTTTACCAGGCAAGTTGAAGTAGACTTAAAATTTGTGACAGGGCTAAGTGGTTCCACGGTTTTACAAAAGGAGCTACTGCTACATCACTTTTGGGGCACTACTAAAAACTCTGTGTCCTCGTTTGTTTGGATTGTTCCTTATATTGAGTCTATTGTAATGATTATAATCCTGCTAATTTGGGGTCCAAGTCTTTTTAGCTGTCTGGTTAAACTTGTTTCTTCCAGAATCCAGCAATTTCATGTCCACACAATGGTCATGCAAGAATTCCAGTCAGTGCCTGCAGATAATGTCACTGCTGAAACAAACCTGGACACCTTAGATCAGACAGGGAGAGATTTTCCATCTCTGGCTAGGCAGAACCATGCCCACTGCTAGCTTTGAAGAAGCTGCAGAAAACTGACGTTCATCCCTCCACACTGGATTTGATTATGAGATAGAAAACCTCTAAGGGGGGATTTCAGGCAGGGTAGTTTGCGCAGGTTAGACATAGATAAATTTCTAATAGGTAGGTTTTAGGAAGTGTTCAGACATTTTAAAAATTACATTTTACTGAAGACCAAGCTGTCAACCTACCACATCCCCTCATCTAATCAAAATAAAACTCCATCAGCTGCAAGACTAGGACAGCCCAACCTTTCAATTCATGGTTTAGCAAAATAATCTTTAAGCATCTTTCAGTTTCCCTGTCAAAGATGGAAGGCCAAAGACCATCCCTTAATTGATCAAAGTCATAGAAATGATAATAAGAACACCTTTTAGCTAAGGAACTTGCTTATTGGAAACATCTGGCAGGTCTCCCAGGAGAGACAATGTGGTCAAGAAAAGACCACTCCTCCTTTTCTCCCCTCCCATCAGGAGCCCAGATATGTCAATCCCCAGAGTGACAGTATTGGCTCCCCCTTCTTTAGCATATCAGTTGTTGTGACCTTATATCATGTTTACTATAAAGACCAAAATTGTGGTTTCTTTCACTTGCCAACTCTTAAATGTCTCCATTTTTTTATCCCTTCTTTCTCTGATAAATTTTGTTTGAAAACTTTGCTGGCCACTCTAAAATTTATTTTAAAAATGAGCCAAATAATTCACCGGTTTTGTGCCCAACCCTGTCTGGCATCCATTTTTTGTTTATTTCCCAATTTTGAGTATTCACTCTTTTTTTTTTCTTTTTGTATACTCTTCTCAGGAAAAACTGCTGCTTCCTGAAATTCAGTCTTTAGTTGTGTCACACTTTTGACATTTCAAAGATAATATAATGTACTGAATGTGTTAATTTATGGTATTAGCATTTGATAAGTTAATCTGGTTTGTTCTGTCTCTCCCTCTGGGAAAGAGGAGGGGGGAGGTCTCCTTGACTTTATATGTTGAGATGTAAAAACTTTAAACCATCTTTCCAGATAATGTTTGTATTGCCGATAAAGTTAGCTACAGGGAGGCTTTGGGAGTGCTAAAGTCTTAACTTCCTTACATTTATCTCCTTTAGCATTTCCTTTAGCTACTTTATATATACAGAAACTAAAAGACAGTGTACCAGCTCTATAATTACAGACCAGGACCCCCACTCAACTTTGCATTTCCAAGTAGTTTGACACCATAAGGCAACACTATGTAGACAGTCAGGAGTTGCCACTTTTAAGAAGCATACTACTCCCGTTTAATCTAAAGTAACTAAAAATCTAAACTCACTTTTTAGTTTGAGTTTAGTTACTGTCGTGCACACTTTTGTAGTTTGGATATCTGCATTACCGATTTAAGTCAAACTCGCCAAAATCTGCTTTTTTCATTATGTTGGAGGGGAAATGCATTTTTAAGATTAGGAAATATGATTTATCGAAAAAAGTAAAGAGAGAAAAAAAAGTATCTTCTTATGCCCATGCAGTTTTTGTTATAGATGTGTATATATATATATACTTTGTTTTTTTTTGCTGTTAAATGTTTGCAGGAAGAAAAACTGCTAGAACAGCTAGAAACTGCTTTAAGTCACATTGTCTTTTTCACGATTTCTAATGAAATCATGAAAGTATTTAGAAGAAGTAAAAAGTGCTTGAAGGCACCAAAAATAAATACTTAAAATAAATAATTAAATAAAACTAGCACAACTAAATATCTACACTGTTGGGAAATATAATTAAAAATAAAATTTCTTGTCAACCCAAAAACCTTCTTCATAAAAGAAAAAGAAAACAGATTTATTGTAGAATAAGCATTAAATCAAAAGTTGTGCACATAACATGCAACCCATTAAGATATTATAAAGACCAAAAATACGTCCCCTATTTATATGGCCAAACAGATTTAAGCCATTATATAACATGTTTTCAAGGTAAACAATAACTAGTCCTCAGTAGGAGGACTTGACAACACCAACAATAACACAGTTTATTTAAATTCACCTGATATTTAGGGTGATCATGCATGTTTGCTAATTGGCTTTAACTAAAGGAAAAATAAACTCATATTTGTGACAGTAGGTAGTTTTTCAACTTGGATGGAAAGCACCCAACTGGAGTTATATCCTACTCCCCAACAAAAATGGATGACAAAGACTCTCTCTTTCTTAATGATTACATTTCAAAGAGATAGCTCCATGGTCACTGAGAAAGTTATTCCTGAACTCTAAAGCTGACAAGTTTTCCAACAAGAGGTTTAGCATTTAAATAGATGCATATACATTTCAAAGAGACAGGGAAGCCCAATAAATAATTTGTGTTTGAATGTAAAGGCTTTAAGAAGAAAGTCTGGAGAAGTCTCTTATTTTTAATATGGAAAATTAAGCCTCTTGTTTTTAATTTGTATTTGCCCTTACAACACACAGGCTTGAAAGGGAAACACACACACAGAGAAGCCAAAGAAAGATTAAGTAGAGAGAGTAATATACAAGCATACAAGTATGTTAGTTGTTTCTCTTTTTTATTGACTCCTCTTAAACTTTTATATATTTATTTGCTAGAATGCCAGGAACAAACTTTACTAAAATCTTGTAGATATTTTGCATTGGTATCTTCTACTGATACTACTACATAGATTAAAGAGGGCTCTAACTTTGGAGACTGACTTCTGTTTCTTAATTGCTTTTTCCAGTGACACATCCCAAACATCCTATACTCAGCTAGACACTCCAGTTATTTTATAAGATCTATTTTATGACATGGAAGAAATCTCAGAAAACCAACAAGAAAGTGCCTATTTTTCAGAGTATTTAATTTGTTCTCCAGCTGCTTGTCTTTCCCCAAGAATCATAGAAATTTCCCTGTAGACTACTTTCTTACTGGAAGATTTCTACATATTCCATTTTAATTTTATTCCCTAGAATTTCTCCCATAGACATTTGTCATCTCAGGGCTGGTAGCTCTTTGGTCTGTATCTAGAAAGTTTTTAATTTATTTCTTGTCTAGACTCCCTGCCTGTGTCCTGCTGTTAACACATTAAGTGATTGATTCTGTTTATTTCCAGATTTTTCTTTCCAACATCTGGTAGAAATTTCCCTCCATAACTTATAACTTGGGTCCATAATTCAAAGATTTCAGATTATTTTCTTTAATATTTCCTTATCTGAAAATATTTCCTTTTTACTACTAAATCTATATCTCATTAAATTATCACAGTTCTGAATAATTTGTATCACCCCAAAATAAAAAGAAAACTTACAGTTTGCAATAAAAAATATGTATAAAAATTGATGTCAACTTAAAAAAGCTGAAACACAATTAATATAACTAGAGAGTTTATTTGGGCCAAATTTGAGGATTGCAACTTGGTAAACACACTTCCAAACTAAGTTTTCAAGATGCTCCAAGTTGTTGCAGTTAGAAGTTGAAGTTGAAGATCAACTGAGAAGGTATAGCAAAAGTGATCTCTGTCTGTTCATATAGAAATATCACTGGTTAACAGTATAAGCTGATGGATGATTGACTAATGGCTACAAAGCTTCCCAAAATAGTCACAATCAACTTGTAATTTGCCCAGTTACTGACATCATTTACATAAGCAAGAAGGGTACAGAAATTTCAGGAGAGTAATTGTGGTCTTAGGTCCACTCCCCTTGGGTCATTTTAATTTAGTTAACTTTTATTTGTCTGATTTTATTATCAATTTTATACTCCTTGGGAAGAGAAAGAGAATAAAGTATACATTACTGGCTTCATGACCATACTGAGTTTTGTTGTGCCATAGCTCACAAGGTAAATTTACCTCTCATCTTTCCTCCAAAGAATAAGAAAACCATGCATAAAGGTTAAGGATGAATTGTGGAGAGAGAAGTTGGGAAAAATGACATTTTCAATGAATACAAAATTTTGAAAATAAACAGACAAAAGTTAACTGTAACACTGCGTATTAATTTATACAGCTGCAATTCAAAATTATATTTTTATCTTATCATTCAACTACAAACAATTAAATAATAGGCCACACAAGTAATTCAAAATATTACAATATAAGCAAGACATTTGACTTCAATATTACTTTAAAAACAAAATTTAACATATTACGGTGTCTATCTGTAGAGATTAGAAGAAAAAGTCTTAACATAGTTATTTGTGAATGATTTCAATTAATGTCATTATGATCTAGCAATAAGAATACGTGTTAAATTCACAAAATTAAATTCCCAATATTCTCTTGTACTTGAAACTGTCAGTTTTATCCCAAATACCAATGTAATCATTTTTAGCCTGTCTAAATTTCCTCATTTCTTTTTGTTTATCCCTTTCAAATACCTGTTGATGGATACCATTTGTAGTTCAGTCAAGCTGAACACATTTATTTTCTTCAAAAAGAACTCCGGGAACTCCAAATCATCACTGTACAAAAAATAATTACTTTCTAAAAATATAAAATTTACATTCTGAAGATCAAGTGCCATAAGAAAAAACACCTGCAATTATTTGCTATAGCAATGGAAATGCGTTTTATTGGTTTATACAGAAAGGATACCATTTAAAGCTTTAATTTTCATGCAATTTTCTTACTCCATGCTATTTTTCTCATATTCTACACAAAACAAGTTTAAAAAAAAGTAAAAATAGTGATCAAAATAAAGATATACACATTTTGTAAATCCTCAGATATAACAACTGAATTAGAAAATAAGTGATCAAAATAAAGATATACACATTTTGTAAATCCTCAGATATAACAGCTGAATTAGAAATTTGTTTTATTCGTTTATACAGAAAGGATGCCATTTAAAGCTTTAATTTTCATGCAATTTTCTTACTCCATGCTAATTTTCTCATATTCTACACAAAACAAGTTTTTTAAAAAAGGTAAAAATAGTGATCAAAATAAAGATATACACATTTTGTAAATCCTCAGATATAACAGCTGAATCAGAAAATAAGGGAATGGGCAATCAAAATCTTGTATTTTTCAGAAATATGTTCAAACCTCATTACATTTAATTTTAAAACACTGTCTGGCTTCTGTTGATCATGAGTAAACCATAGTCCTGAGCTTCAAATTCATTATTGGTTGTCAGAAGGGTTAAATTAATCTCATTGAGTCCACTGGCTAAGAACTATTCTTTATATCATCGATATCAATTGTATGTAGAGGTCATAGATACTTATAATTGAGCATTAAGTAGTGAGATGTGAAATAACACCACACTAATTTTGCACTATTAAAAATTTTAAAAATTTCTTTATGCCTTTTCTAATAATGTCTAGCATGTCTAAACATGTCTAAATACATGTTTAATATTGTTGGACAGTAAGGAGTAGTAGATATCATTTATTTTTTTATAGATGTTCAACACAGAGACCATTAATTAGATCATGCTATTGTTAACAAGCAAAATATCAGAGCAAGGACTAGATACATCAATCTTATTTCAGTAAATTTCATTAATATATTAATTCATTACATATTTATTGTTCTTGATTCTTCAAATTTTGTATCCAAAGTAATTTTGTCAAAAAATAAACTTTATCTAAGCTCTGACATATATTAGGATAGATCTTCTCATTATAGAATCTTACTGCATTGCTTATTTATAACAGGTAATTATACCAGTAGTAATTTAATATTTAATGTATGGTTTGTTGTTTGATGTTGCCTTAATAGATTATGTAAGAATGGTGGTTCTGATCTTTAAATAATTCTCATATTCCCATGTTTAAATAACTCTCATATTCCCTAGTAAAGTGCATTTCATCTAAGATTTGTTCAAAAATATTGGCTAATAAAATTCATTTTTATATTAATCTTATTTCCTATGCAATAATCTTGTAGTGTATCAAATACAAAAGATACAGTTAAACAGTTCTACATTTATTCTGAGCATGTTACATATTATTCATTATATATCATTGTTTCAGTCTATGTAACAGTGTCATACTAGTGTACTGAAAGCATTTGAAAATTATTATTTTTTATCAGCTTGAACTTTTCCCCCATAAATGAGCACAATTATGCATAAAATATTAGCCACAATTATTTTTGTGTGTATTGGTGACAATATGACTACCATATGTCTTACATCATCTTTGTTCTGGAAAGACTCACAGATAGACTCTATTAATTACATAGATGTATGGCAAATAGGCACCTTATGTCTTGAGAGATGGAGTTAAAAGATTATTTTTTTTCCTATTTTAGTTTAATGAGACACAGAGCTTTTGCTTTGCCAGCAATATTTTTGTTTGCTTTTGTTTTTTTCTGCATAATTACTGGTATAGTGAGATAAACCTTAGTAGGAAGAAAGTAGGTAAATTTTTACAGAACAGTTAGAAAACTCTGGGAAAAGAATTGAGATAACAGCTTTATTTAAATGTTAACATTTATGTTATATACACACCATGGAATGCTATTCAGTCATAAGAAAGAACAAAATAATGTCTTTTCAAGAAACTTGGATGGAATTGGAGACCATTGTTCTAAGTGAAGTAATGCGAGAATGGATAACCAAGAACAGCATATTCTCACTTATAAGTGAGAACCAAGCTAACAGTCTACAAAGGCATACAGAATGGCATAAAGGACACTGGAGACTCCAAAGGGAAGAATGGGAAGTGGGGAGGGATGAAAAATTGCCTAATGGATACAATGTGCACTAATGAGGGTGATGGATGCACTTAAAGCCTAGAATTCAACACCACTATATAAAGCAATCATGTAACCAAAGATAATTTGTACCCCTAAAGCTATTAAAATCAAGAAAACTTTATTTCAAAATACAAAATAAAGAAAACATAATCAATGTTAAATTTTCTAGAATATCTCTGATCAACTCCTACATTTTTGAACCTATATGCATTTTTAAGTTGTATAATATATATACATTTCTTAATTCATTCAGTGATCAGATGAATAGAAATCATAAAACTTAAAACAATATTATTACTTTACCTATAAATTAAGTGTGCTCAAAATTGCACATAATTTTATTTAAACTTACCTCAAATAGGAGACTAATGCACTTGTCACAAGTTGCCAATGAGCAAATATATTAATATTTTTCAGGAACATGTAGCTTAATGCTCTATTTTTCCCATCTGTTTTTCAATAGAATTCTCTCTCTGTCACTTGCTCTCTCTCTGTTCTCATTTTCAATCGTCTGAGTTAGATCCTGATGTGTCTGTCTTACTGATATAAAATTATAATCCTGCAAAACTGAAACTCTGTACTCACCTAACAATTCCCCTTTTCCCCCTCCTTCTAACCTTTGGCAACCACCACTCTACTCTGTTTCTTTTTTTTTTCTTTTCTTTTTTATTTTTTTGAGTTGGAGTTTCTGTAGCTCAGGCTGGAGTGCAGTGACACACTAACTGCCACCCCAGGGTCAACCTGCTGGGCTTCAGCAATCCTTCTGCCTCAGCCTTCCAAGAAGCCAGAACTACAGGCATGTGCTACCATGCCCAGCTAATTTTTGATTTATTGTAGAGCTAAGGTCTCACCAAGTTGCCCTAACCAGTTTCAAACCTGCAGAATCAGGCAATCCACTAGCCTCAGCCTCCCAAAGTGCTGGAATTACAGGCTGAGCCACCAAGATTGGCCTACTCTACTCTGTTTTCAAGAATTTGACTACTTGAGATATCTCATATGTGGAATCACACAGTGTTTATCTTCTCATGACTGGCTTATTTCACTCTGCAGAAGATCCTCACTCATTCATATTGTAGCATAAGTCAGTATTTTTTCAATAGACTTTAGAATGCCATATTATATTAGTATGTTTGCCAAAAGATGACTTAAGCAATTCAGATTTTTTTAACCTTTTAAAGCAAAAAACAAACAAACAAAAACACACTTCTTTGTAAATGATACTTATAGAGAGCCCTGTTATGTAAAGTTGATAATGATGATCATTTAAGTATAATTTTTTGTGCATTTTTCATTTTATAATATTTTAAACAATTGAGTTCAATGAGTCATTACAATTATTTCAATGGTCTTATGTCACAGCATGCTATTAATTCACTTTTTCATATGAGTATTAGCTCCTGTTGTGTGCACAGATTTAGCAGATACTTTCAAACTTTTACCTGAGTGCATGTCACATGTATCATAATGATATGTTCACTTGTGTGGAAAACAGGAAAATAATTTTCTTCCTATTAGGTGAAATATTTACAGAAAATGTTTATATTATGCAAAAATAATATGGAAAGGGTGTATTATAATATTTACAAACAAATGAATGAAGAAATATTTTTGGTGCCTATAACAATAATATATAGTTCATAAAATTGGTAGAGAGTTGATAATGGATCATCTGTAGTTAACAAAAGACTGATCTCAAACTAAACTTGAAGTTTTCAACCAGGGTGGATAGCAGTAGAATTCATTTTTTTAAAGACAAAAACACTTAAATGAAATCATTAGTTTTCAGAGAAGATATAGTTAGTTCAAAGGATCTTGGGTCTTTGGGACTTATGTGTCATTCAAGTGAAAATGGGGGGCCAAAGACATATATACAAATCCAGAACGTAAGACAGTCAGGTCTTACAGATATTGATTTAAAAGTTAGGACAATCTGGTATTAGAGATATTGATTTGAAAGTTATCAGAGTACAAGGAAAAACCTATAGAATAAAAAGAATGGAGAGTTTAGTTGTGAACAGACTGAGCCTACTCCTTAATCACAGTTAATCTACAATCTAGTGAATCAATCCAAGAATAATTAAGAATTGACTATATACTTAAAAAGAACAATTGATGCAAAGGTCTGCTCAATTCCTCTAAAGACTCTGTGGAAACAAGCTTGAATAAAAATTTATCTTATAGGATGCTCTTAAGTGCTATTTAGGCAAACCTTTCATGATAGTTATCCTTCTAGACACCTCTTAACTGAAAATAATGTTATATCTCCCCAGTATATACACAATGTTTTACCCATGTGCTCAAAATATTTTATGTAAATGTCACTCATGTATTATTTTTCTCATTGTGTTATAGTTATTCTTTGTCTGCCTTCACTAATTGTAAAATATTTGAAAAAGGAATATAGTTTTATTCCTAAGTCTGGACCCAGGAGCAACTTCATTAACTTTATATAGTGGTCCATTAATTTGCAGCCTTGAAAAAAATAAAATTGCGACTTACATACAACAAATGTTTACGGAGTTAGCAAGATACTTAAAAATGGAACAATTTACTGCTACAGTGTTTGGCAGGACTATTATTTAATCCCCCTCACTGCCTCACTGCTTATGTTCCTGATCTCCCTACTTATCAGTTACCATGATTTCTCCATTTGATCAGTCTTCCCTATTGTAAAAGCTCATTTTGATTTGCATAGCCTATGGGTAGAGTTTGTTCAAGTATGCAGAGTAAGGATATAGTTTCCTGTTGTTTCTTCATGTTTTAAATTGAGATTGATCTAGGTTCAGAGAAATGACTCCATTTAATGTAACAATCTCCCTACACACATGGAGATTTCAATTTCTTTGTGCATGTTTTAAAACAGTGTCTCTGATGGAAAATACAAATGCAAATTTAAAAATGACCACTTTTGCTCTTTTGATATCTTCTTTATATAAGGTAACAAATGCCTGAGAAATGGTCCTAAATTTTCTACCACCTTTCATTTTTCATAAACATGCTTAACAAAATGACTTTAAAAATATTTTTTAATTATTTTAAAGATGTGGGGTACAAAGATTGGGTACATAAGTGGTATGTACAGGTGATGTTTGGGTCTCCCATTGGACCTCACTTCACCTGGATTAGGACCAGGCACTCTTATTGATGTTATCTGCCCCCCCACCCCACCCCACAAACACACCCCGGCAGTGTACCACTGCCAATCCCCTTCTTGTAGTATTATGCTAGGTGTTCAGAGTGAGAATATGTGGTACTCAACCCTTTGTTTCTGTGATGGATCACTGAGTATGATTGACTCTAAATCCATCCAAGTTGCTGTGAAGTCCATAATTTTGTCCTTTTTTGAGGCTGCATAATATTCCATCATGTATATGTACCATATATTTTTTTATCCAGTCCACTTTCTATGGGCAGCACAGTTGGTTCCATGTTTTTGCTATTGTGTGCAGCACAGCAAAAAACATAAGTGCACAGATAAATTTTTTGTAGAATGATTTGAGTTCTTCTGGGTATATTCCCAGAAAGGAGACTGCTGGGTTGTATGGAAGATCAATTTCTAATTCTTTTATAAATTGCCACACTGTTTTCCATAGAGATTGAACTAGCTTACAATCCCATCAACAGTGCAGAAGTGTTCTATTTTCTCCACAACCTCACCAGCATCTGTTGTTGTTTTATTAATGATGGCCATTTTTACTGGAGTTAGACGGTTTCTTAATTTGATTTTGATTTGCATTTTTCTGATCATTAGTGAGGCTGAGCATTTTTTCACATGTCTGTTCACTGTTCTTATGTCTTTTTTATGAAGTGTTTATTCATGTATTTTGTCCACTTTTTAATGGGACTGTGTTTCTTTCTTTCAGCATGTTTGAGTTCCTTATAGATCTTAGATGTTAGGTCTTTGTCAGAGATACAATTGGTAAGCATTTTTTCCCCATTCTGTGGGCTATCGCCCCACTCTCTTGGTTTATTGTGCTTTGCAGAAGTTTTTCAGTTTGATGCATCCCACTTGTCTGTCTTAACTCTTATAGCATGAAAACTTAGGGTTTTGATCAGGAATTGGTTGCCTTTTACAATTTCCATGAGGGTGTCTAGTATGTTTTCTAAAATTCTTATAGTTTGAGGCTTTATGTTTCTGTCTTTGGTCCATTTAGCATTAATTTTTGTGTTTGGTGATAGGTAGGGGCCCTGTTTCAATATTCGGCATGTGGCCAGCTAGTTTTCCCAGCTCCATTTATTGAATAGGTTCTCCTTTCCTCAGTGGTTGTGAGTGGAGACTTGGTCAAAAATAAGTTGGTTGAAAAATTGAGGTTTTGCTTCCAAAATCTATCTATCCTATTCCATTGGTCTATATGCCTGTTCTTGAGCAATACCAGGCTGCTTTGATTATTGCAGTCTTATAATAAACTTTAAAGTCTCGAAGTGTGATATTTCCCACTTTGTTTCTTTTGCTGAGGATTGTTTTGGCTATTTGTGGTCTTTTTTGCTTCCATATGAATTTCTTTATTGTTGTTTCTAGGTCTGAGAAGAATGATGAAGGTCATTTAATGGGTATTGCATTGAATCTGCAGATTGTCTTGGGTAGGATAAACATCTTAACCATGTTGATTCTTTCAATTAATGAATATGGAATATTTTTCCTTTTGTCTGTGTCATCTTTGATTTATTTGAGCAATGTTTGTAGTTTTCATTGTAAAGGTCTTTCACTTCTCTGTTTAGAAAGATGCCCAGGTATTTCATTTTGTGTGTGTGTGTGGCTATTGTATTTGGTATTGTATTTTTATTTGATTCTCTGCCCCTTTGTTGATGGTATATAAAAATGTGATTGTCTTTTTCACATTCATTTTGTAGCCAAGATGAATTGAATAACATTGTGGACTTCAAGAACCGGTTTAGAAAAATTGGAACACAGGAGAGTGCTGTACATGCTAAAATATTTTAAAAGTCCTACATCTAGGTATAGAGGTAACATGCCTCAAAATAGTAAGAGTCATCTATGATAAAACCACAGTCAGTATATTACTAAATGGAAAGAAATTGGAAGCATTTATCCTGAAAACCGAAACAAGACAAGGCTGACCACTCTCACCCCTCCTGGTCAACATAGTGTTGGAAGTTCTATCTAGAGCAATCAAACAAGAGAAGGAAATCAAGGGTACTTTTATCAGTGCAAGTTGGTTTCTGACTGATTCCTTTGGGTTTGCCAGTTATAGGATCACATTGACCACAAAAAGAGAGCTTAATTTACTCTTTCCCTATTTGGATACCCTTGATTTCCTTCTCTTGTTTGATTGCTTTAGATAGAACTTCCAACACTATGGTGAACAGGAGGGGTGAGAGTGGTCAGCCTTGTCTTGTTTCAGTTTTCAGGATAAATGCTTCCAATTCCTTTCCATTTAGTAATATACTGACTGTGGTTTTATCATAGATGACTCTTACTATTTTGAGGCATGTTACCTCTATACCTAGATGTAGGACTTTTAAAATATTTTAGCATGTACAACACTCTCCTGTGTTCAAATTTTTCTAAACCGATTCTTGAAGTCCACAATGTTATTCAATTCATCTTGGTTATGCATCACAACTGCTATCTTATGTACATCTCTTTAAAAACTTGGCTCAGAGAATAAACTCTGCAGCCACATCAGTTGCTTTTGCTTCTTTGCTCTCTTTTGTTCTTGTTTTACTTTTTTGGTTTGCTTCATTATTTGTTTTGGGAAAAGACTGAATCAGATACAGTATTAGTAAAGTTCTGGTATCCTGAGATCTAAGAGTAACCCAAGCCTCTGCCAGTGTCTGAATCTAAGCCTGATACTTTGACACATTTCATCAGAGTAAAAGTTTAAAACGTGCACTTTTTAAAGAACATACTCTTCCTTTCTCATTTTGGATGAAATACAGCAAACTGCTTGTTAGAAAAGGTTATTTATAAGATTTTTAGACACATGCAATGCAATCTGCTTGAGGATTATTACAATAGCTTGATTTAAATATCAATTTTGTCAGTTTGAAGAATTAGATTTCTACAATATATCAAAATTGACTTCTAGTTCTTAATAAGATGACAAACTAATGTGGGCTACTGACTCTCAGTTGTAACCCTAGAGATGCCATAGGAGGGAAAATAAAAGAGTTGACATATTCATATTGCAGTTTCTGAAAAAGTCATAAGAAAGAAATTGTTTTGGACTCAAAAAGGTTGACAATGGCATCCAAGAACTATGGAGTGGCTGGTGGGGTAAAGGATAGGACAGAGCCTTTGTGTTGTGCAAAGTTTTGACTGTTACACTGAACTAAGCCCCTCATAACTGACACTGTCATCAATAAAATTGTCAGCCATCTGAGAGGTGGACACTACTTTTCTGAGGTTCTCATAACAAAAAGGACAGTACTTAACCATTCTTCCAGAACTCGTCAATGTGGGATGATATAACCTAAGGAAACAGCTGGACTAGAAGTACAGGAAGCTACTGGCTAGGCAGTTTTTCCTACTGAGGGGTAAATGAGTATGTTTTTCCATCATTTCCAGATGGGACCTTAAGAAAGATGCTGTCAAAACTGAGCTGTCTCCCACTCCTACAGGGTGTTAAACAGGTAACAACTTAATATCAGAGAATAGAATTCAAGAAAAAATAATCATCAGAGAAAAAGAAGGATTTTATATGGAAAATAAAAGATTTTCTCAATAAAATACAATGACTACAAACATATATTGAGAAGAGCAATTTAAATCAGCAAATGTGGTTGGAAGTTTTAGCAGACACTTTTCAAAAAATTATAGATATGGGAGTTAAAATTAATAAAGCTATTGAAGATTTGGATAATTTAGTAATTATCTAGAATTAATAGGCGTATGTTTACAACAACAATGTATACTAATTGACCACACTTGTAGCTTGACAACATTAACCAAGTCTCAGGTCATAATGACACACCAAAAACCTTAAAAGAAGACCTAAGAAACATAACCACAAAATATTTTTTGACTGAAATCTTATATCAGGTGCCAATAAGAAAGAATACATTAAAAACCAACAATTGCAAAGTAAAATAAAATAAAATTAACTCTTGCATTAAAGGAACAAACCAGAAAGGAACTATTTGGTCCTAACCACCAAGATTCAAATCAAATCTGTGAGCCAATATCGAGAAATTCACCTTCTCTGACCTCTGAGCAGAACTTAAAGTCATTGAGAATTTCTTTTTTCTTGAAACACAATCCTTTCCTTGACTTCTTTGACAATAGCTCTATCTTCCCAGGCTATTTCTTCAGCCTTTTTGCAAGCAAATCCTCAGTACTCCCATTAAATTTTCTGATTGTCCGGGAGTGGTGGCTTAAGCCTGTAATTCCAGCACTTTGGGAGACTGAGGTGAGCAAATCGAGTCCACGGGATTAGGAACAGCCTGGGAAACTTGGCGAGATCTCATCTCTACAATAAATTGAAAAATTAGCAGGGCATGGTAGCGGTGTGCCTATAGTTTCGGTTACTTGGAAGGCTGAGGTAGAAGGATCACCTGAGCCCAGCAGGTGGATGCTGGGGTGGCCGTGAGCATGCCACTGTACTCCAGCTTGGGCAGTGGAGTGAGACTCCAACTCAAAAAAAAAAAAAAAAGAATGTTCTGATCCCTCAAGATCAGCACTAGATCCTATTCTCCACTTTTCGTCTTCCTTATACGTAGACACATTCATGCATATACCTGCCTTTAATGTACAGATGCTTGAAAATACTTCCAAGTTCAAACTTTTATCTCGCACTTCTCTTAAGTGCCAGACACCTCTATTCATTGCCTATTTGACATCTCTACTTGATTATTTAAAAGCAGATTATATTCAAGACCCTAAAGAGTACTTGTGACCTTGATCTCTTAATCAGATTCCCCTCCAGTGTGATGCTGATAACAATATCTAATACATTAATGTATTATATTACTTAAACCTTAACATATTTCTATAAATGCTAATAGGATTTTATACAGTATACTTTCTATATACTTGCAAACATTACTAGTCATTTATTTATGTAATTTTGTGGATTTTTCAAAGCTATCTTATAACCTGGGTATGAATTGTAGTCCCAAGTTACAGACTGTGAAGGTGATTCAGAGTTTTTGTAATTAGCTCATAGTTAAATAATAGAAAAGTTGCCAAAATGAACTATGAACTCAAGTAATCTGATTCCAGAGCCCTCACCAGTCTGTTCAGTTATAAACACTTCAATACACATAACAAGCAATTTCCTAGTCCTGCCTATCCTATTCACTAAATATTGTATCATTGTATCATTGAGAAGACTTAGATTACTGTAACAACTAGTTCCCTAAGGTGTAACAGATCAATCCAACTAATATAATATTTAGTTCAGAAAATATTGCAAGATGAGGCTCACCTGGTAGGCAGGTGTTCTTTCTCATATCGTGTTTCTGGGATGCAGTCTAGTTTTATCATGTAGCTCTCCTTTTCCTGATAACTTTATTGTATTAAGCTGGTAAAGGCAAAGTGCATGAAGGACTATATGTTGAATAATTTGTGGGCTGCACTTGGAAGCAACTCACATCACTCTGCTCAGATACTATTAAGTAGCATCTTATTTGATGTCACTCCTAACTGAAGAAACAGTTTGCAAATCTAAAATAACTGTCAACAACTATTATCCTGATACATGTTACTATCACTTTTCATGTTGTTTATTTGTATAGTCTCCCAAGTAATCTACTTGCTTTTTTTTTTCTATTTTTTCAATAGATTCTCTTCTTTTAGCCTAACCTAATAATGTCTTTTTCTTGCTTGAATCCTTTATATTTCTTTTGAGATCTAAACCCTGGCAGAGCTTTGACCTCCGCTCACACTTTTGACCTCATCATCCTTAATAGTTTTTTTTTTTTTTCCTGGACCAGAGGTACAGATAATTTTTGTATCTGTAAAACATGCCTTGCCATCTAGTCACCTATCTTTGTGCATGCTGTTTATCTTCTTTTTTTTTTTTTTTTTGAGTTGGAGTCTCACTCTGTTTTCATATGCAGCAATAGCTTTAACTCCTTAGGAAAACGTCCATGACTTCACTATTTAAAGCAAATCCAAAAATTTGAAGCCTGCCTCTCTCATATTTATGCTAAATATTTAATATTTTCCCTGCCTCATAACATTATCATGATTCATTTCAGTAATTTGGGTGAATATTAGACCATTCCAGGATGAACAGAAAAATGTCTGTTCTTGACTTTTTTTTTCTGTTTATCTGGTGCCAGCACAGTGTTTGGTTTATTCTGCGGATGTAGAACATATCTCTCGAAATCAAAAGAATGGCCGTTTAATTTTCTTCTCTATACGTCTCCTTTTTTTATGTGCTTTAGATGTATCTTATCTGACTATCTTAGCTGACCAAATAATTCTTATGACTAATGTGTGAACACATTTCAAAATGAGTGAGATCATGAAGACCTACTATGAGATGAGATTGCTCTGGACCAGGAAAGCTCCTCAAATATCATCTTGGGAGCTGTACACCTGATTTCCTTACTTTAGCTATTAGTTTTTGTATATAATAAATCAAAAATATATGCAGGTATCCCTTCTTGAGTACTTATGACACGCCAGTAACTTACAAAGCACACTTGTGCATTATCTCATTTAATTTTTATAATACAATAAGTACTATTGTTTTATGATGTAATTAGGGAGAAGTTGAGTAGCTTGTTGAAGATCACAGAGTTACTCTGCATCAGAGCCTGCATTCCAGAGCTCATCTGTCTTTACTGCTTTCTTTGTTGGAGATTATCAAAACAGACTTCCCACATTTTACCACATGGACATATGATTCAGTCTTCAGGCTTATAGACAAGTGAAATCACTAGGGAAATATCTATCATTTGGGGTGGGGTAGAAATCCTTTTGTGAAGATTTCCTTCTCAATCTCCAACACAGCGCATGACTGCAGAGTAAGTTACAGTAAGGAAGCTGGTCTGTTTGATTCCTGCTCCTAAGAAAATCAATAAATTGAGCAGCAAAGTTTTACCTATAAGCAGTGGCAACACCATGACTACATTTCTCTTTTTTTCTTTTTTTTGAATTGGAATCTCACTCTGTCACCCAGACTGGAGTGCAGTGGCCGGCAGCTCCGGGCCACCACAGCCTCGACCTGCTGGGCTCCGGCGATCCTTCCGCCTCAGCCTTCCAAGTAGCTGGAACTACAGGCGCGCGCTACTACGCCCGGCTAATTTTTTGATTTATTGTAGAGATGAGGTCT
>CAUYQG010088814.1:0-10168 GCA_963574415.1 Tarsius wallacei | reverse complement strand
TTTTCCCAGAACCATTTACTGAATAGGTTCTCCTCTCTCCATTGGTTGTTGTTAGAGGCTTTGTTGAAGATGAATTGGCTGAAAAATTGAGTTTTTGATTCCAGAATCTATCCTGTTTCATTGGTCTATATGCCTGTTCTTGTGCCAATACCAGGTTGTTTTGATTATTGTAGACTTATAATAAAATTTAAAGTCTGAGAGTGTGATACCTCCCACTTTGTTTCTTTTCCTAAGGATTGTTTTGGCTATTTATGGTCATTTATGTTTCCATATGAATTTCTGTATTGCCATTTCCAGGTCTGAGAAGAATGTTGTTGGTAATTTAATTAGAATGGCGTTGAATCTGTAGATTGCCTTTAGTAGGAAGGACATCTTAACAATGCTGATTCTTCCAGTCTGTGAGCATGGAATATTTTTCCATTTGTTTGTATCATCTTTTCCTTCTTTGAGCAGTGTTTTGTAGTTTTCATTGTAAATGTCTTTCACTTGTCTTATTAGGAAGATGCCAAGGTATTTCATTTATTTATTTTTTGTGCGTGGCCATTGTGAATGGAATTGTACTTTTTATTTTGTTCTCTGCTTGTTTGCTGTTGGTGTACAAGAATGTAACTATCTTTTGCAAGTTGATTTTGTATGCTGAGGCTTTGCCAAAGTCCTTAATCAGTGTCAGGAAGTTTTTGACAGATTCTCTTGGATTCTCCAGATTCTCTTGAATTTTCTAAGCATAGGATCATATAGTCAGCAAAGAGGAATAACTTGACTTCTTCTTTTTCTATTTGGATATCCCTAATTTCCTTCTCTTGTGTGAATTATCTAACTAGGACTTCCAACACTACATTGAACAGGAGAGGTGAAAGTAGGCAGCCTTGTTGTGTTCTGGTTTTCAGTGGAAATGCTTCCAATATGTGTCCATTTAGCAACATGTTGGTTGTGGGTTTAACATAAGATTGCTCTTACTTTCCTCTATGCCTAGGTGTTCAAGGGTTTTTATCAAGAAGGGATGCTGAATTTTATTGAAAACTTCTTCTGCATCTAATGATATAATCATGTTTTTCTTGTTTTTAAATCTGTTGATGTATTTAATTGCATTTATAATCTTGCAGATGTTGAACCAACTCTACATCTCAGAAATGGAGCCTGCTTGGTCATGGTGAATGATTTTTGAGATGTGTTATTGGATCTGATTTGCTAGAATTTTGTTGAGTATTTTTGCATCTATGGTCATCTGGGATGTTAGCCTGTAGTTCTATTTTTTTTTGTTGTTGTTGTTGGCTTTTTACCCAGTTTGGGTATCAGTGTGATGTTAGCTTCATAAAATGATTTGGGGAGTGTTCCATCTTTCTTAATTGCCTGAGATACTTTCAATAAGATTGGTATTAGCTTCTCCTTGTATGTTTTGTAGAATTCTGCTGGAAATCCATCTGGTCCAGGACTTTTTTATGTAGGCAGTTTTCTTATGACAAGCTCAATTTCCTAGGTTATTATTGGTGTATTTAAGATCTCAATTTCTTCTTGCTTCAACATTGGGAGGTGTGATGTCAGAAAGTCTTCCATTTCGTTTAGGTTATCAAGTTTCTTTCCATACAGGTGTGCATAGTAATCTCTAATAATCATTTCTACTTCTTTGGGGTTAGTTGTGACTTCATCTTTTGCATTTCTGATTGTGTTCATTAAGGATTTTTCTCTCTTTTACTTGGTCATTCTTGCTAGGGGTCCATCACTCTTGTTTATCCTTTCAAAGAACCAGTTTTTTTCCTATGGCATTTTTGTCTTCGATGTCCCATATATGGGCCTTTACTTTTGTGATCTGAATTCTTCTACTAAAGTTAGGGTTTCAATGGTCTTGCCTTTCCAGCTTCCTTCAGTGATTTTTTAGGCTGTTAACTTATTCTCTTTTATTTTCTTGATGTGTGTTCATAGAGATACACATTCCCCTCTTAGTACTGATTTCATGACATGGCATGAAAGGTAGTCAGTGAGATGTTTCTTTGGTTTCATTTATTTCCAGGAATCTTTTAATTTCTGTTTTTATTTCTATGTCGACTCAGGAGTTGTTCAGCATCATGCTGTTTAGTGTCCATGTCTTTGTGGATTTGGGGGAATTTTATTGGTGGTGATATATATATATTTTTTTATTCCACTGTGGTCTCAGAAGGTACATGGCAGTATTCCAATCTTGTGAAATTTGTTCATGCTTGATGTATGGCCAAGGATGTGGTTGATCTTGGAGTACGTTCCATGTGGTGATTAGTAAAATGTATATTCTGTGGTTGTGGGGTAGAGTGTTCTGTAGGTGTCTACTAAGTCCATTTGGTCAAGGATCAAGTTGAGGTTCCAGATCTCTTTGTTGATTTTTTTGCCTCAATGATCTATCTTGGGTTGTGAGTGGGATATTTAAGTTTCTAGCTATGATAGTGCTAGAGTAGATATATTATTTTAGTGTACTTAGTAATTGCTTTATAAAAGCTGGTGCTCCTGTGCTGGGTGCATATATGTTTAGGATGAATATTTCTTATAGATGGAGCGAACCATTTATCTTTATGTAGTGTCTTTCCTTGTCTTTTTAAATTTTTGTGTTTTGTCTGATATTAAGATTGTGACTCCTGCCTTCTTTTGTCATCTATTTGCCTGGATATTTGTTTTTCACCCTCTAACTTTGAGTCTGTGGTCATCCTTTGTGGTGAGATGAGTTTTGTGAGGACAACAAATTTCTCAATCAGTTTTCCAGTCTATGTCTTTTCAGTGATGCATTTAGTCCATTCACATTCACACTAATTACTAAAATATAAGAGTTTCCTTGTCATAATGCTCTTAAAAGGCTGTTTTGTTTTCATTTAGCTTTTGTGTTCATGTGTGTGTGTGTTTATTTTTACTGGTATGCTGTGTGTTCTGTTGCTTTGTGTTTGTTTGTGATCTTGTGAAGTATATGGTCTTTCTTTTGTTTCTTTTTCTTCTGTGCACAGCACCTTTTTAAGCATCTCCTATAAAGCTGATCTCAAAGCAGCATATTCTTTCTCTTAGGGATTGGATGTCCTAGAAGGATTTTAGTTCTCCCTCATTAAGGAAGCTTAGCCTGGCTGGGTAGGAAACTCTTGGTTGAAATTATTTACCCCTGAGAACATTAAAGATTGGGGTCCAATTCCTTCTGGCCTGAATGTTTTTGCAGATAAACCTGCAGCAATTCTGATTGGTCTCCCCTAGTAGGTAGTCTGAATTTTTTCTATTGCTGCCTTTAAGATTTTTTCTTTTATACCTACTTTGTGTAGTTGAATTACTATGTGTCTAGGGTTTGGTTTTCTAATAAGGTGTCTTGCAGAGAGTCTCTGAATCTCTTGTGCTTATATAGTCCTCCCTCTGGCTAGATGAGTAAAGTTTTCTTGAATGACCTCATGAAATGTTTGTTCCTGGGTATTTTCTGTTTCTCTTTCTATTTCAAGTTTTACGATCAGATGTAGGTTTGATTTCTTGATAAAAATGCATATCTTTTGGAAAGTTTCTTCTTTCTTCTTAGGTTTTTTTTTTTCCCCTATATATTTAATAGATGGGGTTAATTCCATATTTTTGCCTTCTAGCTCTGAGATTCTTTACTCTGCTTGGTCAATTCTGCTGTCCATGCTTCTCAGCTTGTTATTTGTTTCTTGGATTGAGTTTTTATTTCTGTTATTTCTGAGTATGCTTTCTTGAATTTGTCCACCTCTATTGCGATTTCAATTAGTTTTAGACCTTGCATTTCTTGATTTTTATTCATTCTAACCAAAATCCTCTCATCTCCAAAAGTACCTTCTTGGTACTGCTATTCTTGGAGATAGCCATTGTTTGTGGCCCAGTAGCTGTTCTTTCTAGCACTGACTCTTTGTTGGGGCTTTGGTGGTAATGAGCAGTTCTTCATTGGTTTTTCTTCATTTTTTGCAGTTCTTCTATCTTTCTCTTTGATTCTGTTTCTCAGTGGAAAATGGAGAAGCAGTCACTTTTGATATTTGCTTTACCTTTTGTCCTTCCTTGAACCCTGTCTCCAAGTTTGTTCAATTATGAATTAGGGCTGGGAGTTAGGCATGTGCTGTCTCTTTACCATTTTGAACACTTACCCAGGGATAAGCAGGCTTCAAGAATTCAGAATCTATTAGCAGGTTACAATGTTTGCTATCTGGTGATTAGGTCAGCTGGGACATGTTCTCCATCTCTGAACAGTATGACCTTAGAGTGGTTATGCTTGCATAGCCCCTGAGTCCAAGACGGGGCATAAAAGGGAAAAGAAAGAGGAGAAGGAGGGGGAAAAGGGAAAGGAGGAGAAAGAAAAAAAGAAAGAAAAATAGAAAAAGAAAAACAGAAAGTAAAAAGCGCACACACAAAAGAGAGAAAGAACAAAGAAAAAGAAATAGAAGGAAAGAAAAGAGAAAAACAACCATCAGGTAAAGCAACCAAATGAGATAATCAAACAAACCAATACCACCACCAGCCTCCTTCTCGGTCAGTTCGACTGTCTGCGTCTATCACCCAGCAGCTGGCTCAGGGTGGAGGGTAGATAGTCTGGGGATCCACATCTGCTGTTATCTGCCAGCGTTTGTGCTCTGGGGGCACTGTTCTCTGAGGTCTCAAAGAGCAGCACCAATGCAACCCAGAGATCAGTCCCTGGTCTCAAGAGGCAGTTCTGCTGTCTCACAGTGGCTGCCCTGCAGTACTTCTCTGCCCAGGCATTAGAGAGTCTGCTTAGTTTCTCTGCCAGAAACTATTGCTCCCTTCCCAGCAGTAACCAGTCTCCAGATCTCTGGTCCGGGTGGCAGGGTTCTGGAATCTCATCCAGGCTCAGGGTGGGCTCTCCTCACTGCTTCTTTGGGAGTCTGCCTCAGGATCCCTCCCTGCATGCCCTCTGCAGCCCTCACTGCCAGCGTTCAGCTCACTCCAGCAGATCTTCCTGGGAAAAGCTTCCACATTGTCCACTGCTAGGACTCCTGTTGTGATGGCATGCTTCAGTGTTTGGCCCAGTGTGGGAGTGGCGCATCAGTCTCTCTGGTATCGTGCACTTGAAGTATCCTGTCTGAGCAAATAATGAGGTTGGTTTCAGAGGCATGCGGAGATCACCCCTCATTCTCAGGATGCAGGCTGCTCAGGATGCAGGCAGCTCAAAAATTGGGCAAGATAATGCAGGTTTCTGCCCAGTCTTGGGACAGAGAAAATGGTAGTAATCCATGCCGCCCCCCGGCTCAACTCAGTTCCACATTTTCTCCCTGTCCTTTCTCCATGGTCCCTGCTGTCAGTGCCTGGCTTGTTGCCACAGATGGTGGTGTTGTAGAATTTAGAGCAGCAGCAAATTGTAGCCATTTCTGCAGAGGGCGGGCCTGGGCACTTGATCCCATGTCTCCCCTCAGTTGGATACTTGCTCACCCACTTGCACGAACAAATGGATGCAGATTAGTTTTTGCATGCACTCATGCATGCAGAGACTCTCACACAGTGACTGGATCTGACGCCATCTTGCCCCCCACCCACCTACCACATTTTCATGATAAACTGATCAGTTGGTTGATGGGCATTTGGGTTGATTCCACATCTTTGCAATTGTGAATTGTGCTGCAATAAACATGAGGGTGCAAGTGTCTTTTTCAGGTAATGGCCAGAGGTTACTTTTGACATCATCTTGGTCTTAATTGGTCTCAACTGGCTTTGGGCCATTTTCTCACTGCATTTTGTAACCACATTCCAGCCATGTAACTTCTGTCTTGGGAAACTCAGTCCTTCAGGATCCCTATCTCAAAAACCCTTACTGTTTTTTGCCAGAAGCATTTCTCCACTAAAATTACCTCTAATCCAACAGTCTAAGGTTTAGAGGAAAGGAGATACAAATTCTGCAAATGGGTAACTTAGAGTGACAGATAAAGGCAGACAATATTCTTTCCGTCTTATAGTTTCAAGACCTATGTATTCTAGCTACTGATGACAGAAAACCAAATGATCATTCAATTTATATATAGGAGTGCTTTGAAAATTCAAATGTAACCCATCATATTCTCCACTGAGACTCTTTCTTACCAATATGGAGTGAGATGCACAACAACTTGTGTTTTACGTTGGAGGGCTCCCCTGATATAGTTGATCACCAGACTTCTAAAAACTTCACCAATGTACCATACAAAATCATCTTTGTTGATTTTATTTCCCACCGTTTGACATGCACAAGTCTTACAAGGGCATCTATAGTTTTTGACACTTCCTTACCAAGTACACTTTTTTTGACGCCACTTAACAAGAACAATTGGCATGATATGTTTACTACAGTAAACTAGTATAATGTTCTGCAGATTACCAAAGGGATCTAGGTCTCTACAGACAATATTGTAGTAGAGAGGCCAAGAGTTAAAAGCTCTGAGGCAAGATGATGAAAATATATTGCTGTTCTTCTCATATACAAGTAAAATTTCTTTTGATTCTCCTTATTGATGGGCATTAAGAAGAATGCATCCAACAGACCAATAGTCATAACAAGTGCCAGAGACTGTTATGATTCATTCTATTAAAGATACTGCATCTATGTGGGACAGAGGCTGCGATTGGGACCACTACTTAGTGACATTTATGGTTGTCACCTGCTTATATAGGTAAATGAAATGGGGATATGAGAAGACCTGCCACCTCTTTATCCTTTATGGTGGAACCAATCTTTAAAATTCCTCCCACTTGAAAAAATATTTTTTGTTTACTATCTTGGTGGTGGAAGCAGGAAGGTATATTTTGGAAAACTTTCCTTGACCTTTTTCTGCCTAATGATTCTCATACCATGTTTCTGGGAACCAGTGGCAGAGTTCTGCCAGCAACTAAATACAACTTCTCAAATTAAGCTTTTGAGATCTGGGGAAATGACCATGGGTTTGGTCTACAGACCTACTGTAAGCCTCCACAAAGCTCTACTCTACCTGGAGCAAAGTAAGCCCATTTGGGTAAGCCCTAATTCAATATGACTTGCATTGTTATAATAATTAGAAAACTAGAGCATAAATGTGTATAGACAGAGGAAGATCATGTGAAGACAGAGGAAAAAATAGCCAATTGCAAGTCAAGGAAGAGGCCTCAGAATAAATCAATCCTTATGACACTATGGTCTTGGACTTCCAGCCTCTATAACTATGAGGAATTAAATGTGTAATCTACCCACCCAGTCTGTGGTACTTTGCAAGGACAGACCTAGAAAACTAATACATCATCCTACTACTCTCTTGCTCAATTTTTTTCAGCTTATACAATTAAAGTAAATATACTAGTTGTCTGAACAAATATTTGATCCCTCTAAATACCATGATATGTCAGCCATCAACACAGATAACTTCAGATAAAACCACTCAGATTGCCATTTGGGTCTTGCTGTTCATTAGGGTAATTATATCCATCTCGAATCTGATAGTTAACTGCTGACATCTGGCTTCTATTATTCTATGTCAGCATCTTCTATCATCAGTATCATCCTATGAAAGATAGCCAACTTCTCTAACATAACAGCATCTGTGCAACCCTTATTGCCTTTGTAAAGGGGATATCGTCTATGATATCCTAAGTGAAGTGTTCTTCATCCTCACATAATTAATCACAATCACTTGTAACATTCACTATCCCAAGTCTTCTGAATCTTCCTCAAATGTTTCCCAAGGCAGTTCCAATATCTTCACTTCATTTATTATAGGTCGTCCTCATGTTTAAATATTAAGGAGCCATCCTAGCAGTGTAATAGGACTATCTCCACGTACCCCCTATGAGGATGTTGAAACCTGAGTTATGGAAAAGCACTTCATGTTAATACACTTTCCTCTTTACAGACTTATGTTCCACCTACCCTCATGTTCTTTCACACTTCAGATCCACTCCCACACATGTTTTCCATTTTTTGCCAACATACATAGCTAGAACTTGCAATTCCTCTCACGTACAATCTATTTCTTTTTGGAGCAAGGACTGTATTTATTCACTTAAGCTCTATTAAGACGTCACCCTGCTTATCATCTGAAGGCAATGAGGGTGGGGTAACAAGGTGGCATCATAATGCAGGGTATCTACCTTTTCAGAGCCATATTTTTCCAGAGCATCCAGTCTTGGTGATCCCGCTCTTTAACAGCAATGAAGGAGGGCTGGGTTGTGCTGCTCTGTGTATTACAAGATATCTGTGAATTTAATATTCTTAGGCTATTCCATATAAATATCTCCATCCTAGACTTATGGCTTTCACTCTTTCTCTGTTAGAACTCAGATTTTGACATAGAGAGATATTTAGTTTTTTTAAAAATTGTTGTAGTTCTGTCATCATTACAATTGAAACCTGTGCCTAATATTTATCACAGCCTACTGAAGTTCCAGAAGATGTGGGTTGTCACTGGTTATGTTTTTCGGAAACAGATACTAAGATGGAGTTTGGGAGGGGAAAGTTATTTATTTTGGATCAACATCTGTGAAAGGAATGGGTTGGCAGTATTGGACAGAGAAAGAAATTAAACAGTGATACAAACCTGACATAGCCTCATCTAATACAGCAAGAAACACTGCAACAGTTATCTTCCATCAGAGTTATACCCAACAAGCAAAAATATTTTGATTTTTATATTTCTGTCTCACACCATCTTATTATATGGGTTGCCTTGAGAATAGCATCGCTATAGGTAAAGGATATTTTTTTTTCAGCTGAGGCAAACCATAAGGAAACTGATAGATACAGGATGTCTGCAATTTACACTTCCTGTAGCTGGGAAGCACATCTCTATGTTTTCCACAGAAGTCTGTTTAGACAAACATGTAGAGTACCTCTGGATTTCATATCATGCTTCACGTTGATAGTTGGCTAATCTGATCATGTCATTTTCTTTTTTTCAAGCTTTTCCAAAGCAATTTTTAAAAGACAACCAATGCTAGGCATGGTGGTTCATGCCTGTAATCCCAACATTTTGGGAGGCAGAGGCGAGAAGATTGCCTGAGCCCAGGGGTTCAAGACCAGCTGGGCAACTTGGCAAGACCTCATCTCTACAATAAATAAAAATATTAGCCAGGTGTGGTAGCACCTGACTGTAGTCCCAGTTATTCGAAAGGCTGAGATGGAAGGATCGCCTGAGCCAAGCAAATGGAGGCTGTGGTGGCCATGAGGCTGTCACTGCACTCCAGCCTGAATGACACAGTGAGACTCCAACTCAAAAAAAAAAAGTCAACCAACTTCATAATTCATATAATTACCAGTATTTTCATATTATTCAACTGCTACAGATACAATAAAACCCACTGCTTCTTCATTCCAATTCACCTCCAAATGAGAATGTTATCCATTGTGATGCAACATTGTATCACTGGTCATCAGTACCCCAATAATATTAGCAATAGGCTTCCTACTGTGATCTTCATAAGCCCATCCTAATATTCCAGATTCTTCAAGAAATAGCCAGAGACAATTATTTATGTGCAGATAGTATATTTGAATGTTAATCCAGAAAACAGAGCTAGGGAGAATGAGGAAAGAAAAAAAGGAAATCTTTTCTTAAAAGATCTAGCTTGCCTGAGTCCGTGGGTTCGAGACCAACCCAGGCAACTTGGCGAGACCTCGTCTCTACAATAAATAAAAAATTAGCCAGGCTTGGTAGTGCACGCCTATAGTTCCAACTACCTGGAAGGCCGCGGTAGAAGGATTGCCGGAACCCAGCAGGTTGATGCTGGGGTTGCCGTGAGTGTCCCACTGCACTCCAGCCTGGGCGACAGTTAACTCCAACTCAAAAAAAAAAAAATCTATCACTGACTTAGCCATTGCTATGAGAAATTGGTATATGTCCCAGAAGATGAAAGGAAGAACCATTCTCTCACTGCCTCTGTCTACCACTAGTCAAGGGTGGCCTGAAGGGTATTTACTGAACACATTTTCAGATTATATAATCTTGAGAGCCAAGTGTGTTCTGTAGGCATTCCATATGGTAGCATCACAGAAGCTCCTGGGGCTGTAATCAAGAAGTATTTAGTACGGGCTCAGGTGGGGACTATCAAGTTTTACCTGCAAGGCAGTCAAAGCCATTGTGTGAGTGATTACCCTAAGAGTGACTAGAGCAAAAGGTAAAGCCAAGATAGTTTGAAATGGTACATAAGAGGCAATCATACAGATTCAATGTAATACTCATTAAATTACCAATATTATTCTTCTCAGATCGGGAAATGACAA
>CAUYQG010088812.1:0-22041 GCA_963574415.1 Tarsius wallacei | reverse complement strand
ACATAATAAGTGTCACATAGTTTATGGGGCTACACGTAATTTATGGGATACAGTGAGATGTTCCGAAACATGGATACATTGTGCAATTATCAAGCCAGGGTAATTAGAATATCCATCACCTCAAATCTTTTTTTTTTTTTTGAGTTGGAGTCTCACTCTGTCACCCAGACTGGAGTGCAGCGGCCGCTCCCGCTGGGCTCCGGCGATCCTTCCGCCTCAGCCTTCCAAGTAGCTGGAACTACAGGTGTGCGCTACCACGCCCGGCTAATTTTTTGATTTTAAGATGAGGTCTCACTTGCCCAGGTGGGTCTCGAACCCGCGGGCTCAGGCAATCCACTCACCTCAGCCTCCCAAAGGCGCGGGATTACAGGCTGAGCCACCGAGCCCGGCTACCTCAAATCTTTATAATTTCTTTGCAGTGAGAGTGAGCATTCAAATTCCTCTCTTCCAGCTACTTTGAAATATACAAGACATTATTGTTAACTATAGACACCCGACTGTGCAGTAGAACACCAGACCTTACTGCTCTCCTCTAACTGCAACTTTGTACCTGTTAACCGACCTCTCCTCCTCCCTACTCCCCCTCCTCTCCTCGGTCTCTGGTAACCACTATTCTTCTATCTGTGTCTATGAGATAAACTTTTTTTAGATTCCACATGTGAGTGAGATCATGGGCATTTGTCCTTCTGTACTTGGCTTGTTTCACTTAACATAATGTCCTCTGGGTTCATCCAGGTTTGCAAATGACAAGATTTCATTCTTTTTTACAGAAGAGCAGTATCTCATTGTGTAAATATACCACATTTTCTTTGTCCATTCATCCTTTGATGGACACTTGGACTGATTCCATATCTTGGCTGTTGTGGATGGTGCTACAGTAAACATGAGAGTTCATGCTCTTCAGTGTATTCTGCTTTCACATTTAACTCAATGCCTACTGTTTTTCTCTGACCTACTGATTTTCTTTCCTTTGGATATACACCCAGTAGCAGGATTGTTGAATCATATGGCAGTTCTATTTTTAATTTTCGAGGAACTTCCATCCTGTTGTCCATAATGGCTGTACTAATTCACATTCCCAACAATGTATAAGAGTTTACCCTTTTCCACACATCCTTCCCAGCATTTGTTATTTTTTGTCTTTTTGAAAATAGCCACCTTCACTACACATTGAAATTCTAGCACTTAGAGGAAAATCTTTTAGCTTTTCCCTATTTAGTATGATGCTAGCTGTCAGTTTGTCATATATGATTTTTATTGTGTTGATATACATGTCGTCTATAAGCAGTTTTTGTCATGAATGAGTGTTACATCTTATCACATGCTTTTCTGGCATCTAATGAAGTGACCATATGGTTTTTGTTCTTCATTCTTTGAGTGTGATGCATCATGTTAATTGATTTATGTATTTTGAGCCATCCTTGTCTCCCTAGGATAAATTCCATTTGGTTATGATGAATGATCTTTTTAATGTGCTATTGAGTTGACTCTGTTGAAGATTTTGGCATCTCTGTTCATTGGGGGTATTGGCCTGTGGTTTTCTTTTTTTGTTGTTCTGTCTTTATCTGATTTTAGTATCAGAGTAATGCAGGTCACTCTTGGAAGAATTCCCTCTCCTTCCATTTTATTGAATAGTTTGAGATAAGTTAGTGTGAGTTCTTCTTTAAAAGTTTGTTAGAATTCAGCAGTAAAGTCATCATATTCTGGGCTTTTTTAAAAAAAATGGGAGGCTTTTTATTACTAATTCAATCTTATAACTCATTAGTAGTCTGCTCAGGTTTTCTATTTCTTAATAATTTAATTTGAGTAGATTGTACGTGTCCAGAAACTTACCTGTTTCCTCTAGGTTTTCCCATTTATTGGTGTATAGTTGTTCATGATAGTTTTTTAATGATTCTTTGTATTTCCGTGAATTGTAATGTCCCCCATTTCATCTCTTATTTCATTTATTTGAGTCATCTCTCTTTTTTTTTCCTTAGTTTAGCTAAAGGTTTGTTGATCTTTTGTATTGTTTTCTTAGTCTTTGGTTCATTTTTTTCTGCTCTGACCTTTATATTTCTTTCCTTCTACCAATTTTAGGTTTAGTTTATTCTTGTCTTTCTAGTTCCTTGAGGTGAAAATTACGTTGTTTAACTGAGATCTTTCTACCTTTTTGATGTGGACATTTATTGTTGTAAACTTCCCTCTTAGAACTGATTTACTATATACCATACGTTTTAGTATGTTGTGTTTTCCATTTTTATTTGTTTTAAGAATTTTTGAAAATGTCTTTCTTAATTTCTTTATTGACCCATTGATTGTCCAGGAACATGGTGTTTAATTTCCATGTATTTGTAGAGTCTCCAAAGTTTCTCCTGTTATTTCTGGGTTTATTGCATTGTGGCTAAAAAAGATACTTGATATGATTTTAATTTTGTAAAATTTGTTAAGACTTATTTTGTAGCCTAACATATGATCTAACCCATAGAGTGTTTTATATTCTATCAAGAGGATAGTATATTCTGCATTTGTTGGATTGAATATTCTATAAATATATTTTGGCCCACTTGATCTGGAGTCTGACTTAACTCCAGTGCTTTTTGTTGATTTTTTTGTCTGGAGAAGTTGACTATTGCTGAAAATGGGATGTTGACTCTCTACTGTTCTTGCATTGCAATCTGCCTCTCCCTTTAGATTTATCAATGTTTGCTTTATATATTTAGATGCTCCAGTGTTGAGCACATATGTGATGTCATAACCTGTTGGTATAGTGACCTCTTCATCATTATATAACAGTCTTCTTTGTCTCTTTTTATAGTTTCCAGTCTAAAGTATATTTTATCTGATACAAGTGTAGTTCTACCTGCTCTCTCTTGGTTTCCATTTGCATGGAGTATTTTTTTCCATTCATTCACTTTTGTGAAATGGGTCACTTTAGGCAGCATATAGTTGGATCCTTTCTGTTTTACACACTCAGCCACTCTGTGTCTTTTAATTGGAGAATTTAATCCATTTACATTCAAGGTAATTATTGTAAGTTAAGAGCTTACTGCTTCCATTTTTATTACTTGCTGTCTGGTTGTCTTGTAGATCCTTTCTTCCTTCCTTCCTCTCTTACTGTCTTCCTTTGTTGTTAAGTGATTTTCTCCAGTGATAAGTTTTAATTCCTTGCTCTTTATTTTCAGTGTGTTTAATATAGGTTTTGTTTTGTGATTACCTCAAGGCTTACTAAAAACACCTTATAGTTGTAACAAGTTCTTTTAAACTAATAAGAACTTAGCTTTGATCACAAAGGAAAGAAACAAACAAACCAAATAGCCCATCCCTGGGCACTTTAACTTGATTCTTCCTCCACATTTTGAGTTCTTGATGTCATAATATACATATTTTATATTGTCTATCTCTTAACAAATTATTGCAGTTATCTTACATAATTTTGTCTTTTAGTCTTTGCACTAATGATATGAATGGTTTACATATCACAGTTATGGTGTTAGACTGTTCTGAGTTTGTCTGTATACTCACTTTTACTAGTGATTTTTATACCTTCAAATGTTTTCTTGTTATACATTAATGTCCTTTTCTTTCAGTTTGAAGCACTCCTTCAGCATTTCTCAAAAGACAGGTCTGGTGGTGAAAAATTCACTCAGTTTTTGTTTGTCTGGGAAAATCTTCATTTCTCCTTCAATTCTGAAGAATATTTTTGCTGGGTATAATACTCTGGGTTGGTAGTTTTTTCTTTTCTTTTCTTTTCTTTTTTTTTTCCCCCTTCAGTACTCTGTTTCTATCATCACACTCACTTCTGGCCTGAAAGGTTTCTACCAAGAAGTCTTCTGCCAGGCATAATGAAATCCCACTGTATCTTATTAGCTTCTTATCTCTTGCTGCTTTCAGAATCCTCTCTTTGTCTTTGACCCCCTAAGAATTTGACTTTAATATGTCCTGGGTAGTTTTATTTGGGTTGAATCTGTCAGTGACTTTTGACCTTCTCTACTTGGATATTTATATCTTTCTTTGGGTTTGGAATGTTTTCTGCTATTTATTTGAATACACTTACTACCTTTTGTCTTTTTCTACTCCCTCTTTGTTATCAGTCATTTATATGCTATAATTAACTGCCGATAGATGAATTCACAAAAGAAAAAGCAAACAAACTTACTAGCATGTATGAGGGCATCACTGGGAGGTGAACACCCATAACCTGTTGAGGATCTTCTCCACAAACTTTCTTTATTCTCATTTATTCTTTAATCTCCTCTGTGTATTTTCAAATAATCTATCTTCAATCTCACTGAGTCTTTCTTCTGCTTCATCAAATTTGTGATTCATGTTCTTTCTATCATTTTTTTATTCATTCATTGTATTTTTCAGCTCCAGAATTTTTGTTTGATTTTTTAACATTTTAATCTCTCAGTTAATTTCTTGATAAGTTTCTAAATTTTTTTTTCTGTTTTCTTGGAGTTCATTTAACTTCCTTAACACAGCTATTTTGACTTCCTTGTTTAACAGATTACACATCTCTACCCCTTAGAGTCTGTCACTGGCACTTTGTTTTGTCCATTTGGTGAGGTCATCGTTCCCTGATTGTTCTTGATGTTTGTAGATGTATGCTGATGTCTGCACATTACAGAGTTAGGTATGTTTCCAGTTTTAATAGTATGCCTCTGTTTGTGCTGATCCTTCTTCAGTGGGCCTGTCTAGAAATCTATTCAGACTGACACTTGATGTCCTAAGCCCAGGTTCACCATGAGTTCCATGAGGGCTCCAAGGTTGAGGTGGCATCCTGATATGAATGAACTTAGGGAAGACCCAAAGAGGGTGTGGTGGGGCAGCAATCCAAATTCAGACAAAGATAGCACCCAAGGGAATGACAGGTGGTGGAAGACCCCTAGGACCCTGAAAGATCTTCTACAGAAGCACTGCCTCCTGCATGGATCACCTGCCTACTTCTATATTTTGTGATATTTTTGTTACAGCAGCCCAGCCCTAACTAATACACTCCCATGTGGCCAAGTCCAGTTTAACTTCTCAAGGTTAGTCTGGTCTTTCCTATAGGAAGAAATAAGAAGAACAGGAGAGAGAGGGTGGTGGGTAGGTAATTGTAGGCTTGGCAAAATCAAACAAGAAGAGAGTGATGAGGTGAGTCAAGTTGACAGGGGAAGAGTATGAGCATCATTCTTAGTCAAGCCTGCTTGTGCTAACTGAAAGGAGCGGTTTTTTAGTTACAAGAAACTTGAAATGAAGAGGGGGCTACATTAGACACTGAACCAATCAACTTATGACAATTATTATTGAGAGGGATCTTTATCTGCTTTACAAAATTATCATGCAATACAAGGGGTGCCAAAATGTATACACACTTACATGATGCTAGATCTGTATGAATTTTAGTGTGCCACCATTGGAAGTGTCTGGACACTGATGGTGAAGATTCTGAGCACCTCTTTTAATTGCAGAAGTCACACGTGACTTATATTCACCTTTTGTTATCGGTATATTTTGAGTATGACAATTTTAATATAGTTTTTTTTCCTTTCTTAAAATACGTATACATTTTTGGGCACCCTCTGTAGATGCTTAAATACAAACAGAGGTGTAACCCAAATACAGTCTTGCCTGAGTTAATAGTATCGTACCAATGTCAACTTCCTGTTGTTGGTAATACACTATGGTTGTGAAAGATATGATCATTGAGAAACTATTATTTTTTGACTTCTGTATTACACTATTTCAAAATAAAAAAGTTATAAAATAAAGCAAACTACTAATAGAATGAATAAGCAAGTAGGAGAGACTGAAGGAGATCTTGAGAGACCTTTCCATTTCTCAGATGGAAGCATTTCAAAAGATGCTGCTACTTCACTCTTCTCAAGGCAGCGATAGCCCTTCAGTTCTCATTTTACCCATGAATAGCGGCACAACTGTGCAAATCCCCTCAACATAGTACATTATTTTGTTGGATACAGAATTTAAATCCACTTATCACTTGGGTCAAAATAAATACACTATGGCATTTTCACTTTGAGATACCTCCAAGTATTATCATTACAGGGTTTCTTTTTAAAACCCCAAATTAGGAGCATCCATGTATTTGGTTTCACACCGCTGCTCTGGCTCTCTGTCCTAACCCATGTGGGCTTGGCCATGAGACAGTCTGGGCCCTCAATTTCAGGCCAGCAAGGAGACATGAACAAGCTAAAAAGAGGGTGGAGGACAGACAGGACTTTGGTCTACCATGTGTTCACAGTGTCTGAGGCGGCACAGCCACATTGCACTGGATCAGACCTAGCAATGACCTCCAAAACATTAGGGGGTGAGTGGGGAATGCAGGTAGACTATCTGGCGAAGTGGGCAGCAGTGCCTTGTTGCCAAGTGGGGAAACTAAAAGGGAACACAACCCCCAGCACTGGTCACAAGAATGTGAGGTGGGGAAGAGGTCTGATAGGAGAGGCAGGTGGGAGATCAGAGGCCATCAAGGTCAGTCTCCGGGGAAGGATGCTAGCTCCAGTGTGGGAAGTGGGTAGATGCTCAGCAAATCAAGGCCAAAGCCAGATTGTAAGCAAGGTGTGGGTTAGAAGACCAATGTGATCACATGTGTTGCTCAGGTCAGCAGAGGTTAGAAAGCACTCTTGACTAGTTTACTAGAAAGTGCACCATACTAAAGACATAAGAGCATCTCAACACTAGGCAGTGGCAGTACTTTATGCAGACTTTAGCAGGGACCCCTGGACTTGGGAAGAGGCTAAAATTGCAGCTCAAAGATGCTCAGGAGAACAGGACTAGGATTGGGATTAGGGACTGGAGCCTCAGATGGGACTGTAGCACAATGGGAAACGTTCTCCAAAGCCTCCAGTAGCTTCTAGTGCCTTCTGTGTGGTTTTTGCCACCATAAATGCCATTATTTTAAAAGGATAAAAGCAAATGGTTTTATTTGTACATTGAATAAATGTTGAACCAACATTTATTCTTTAAAAACAAATAGATGAAAGTGACTTCCATATGTTCGGTCTCCTGATGACACGTTCCCTCTGCCTCCCTCACCTCGGATGTGCTGCCATATGTTTTCCTTCTCCTGAGGCTCAAGTCCCACAACTGGCTTGGAGAGAGTGAAGCTTTATCAGGGCAAAGTGCAAAATCATTTTACCCTGTGGGAGAACCCAGGCGTTGAAGATAATAATCCATGCCCCTTATTACAGAGCAATAGGGCCCAAATCAGCTCTCCATAGCCTCACGGGGAAGGGAACCCCTGCTATTTTGGAAATACATCCCATGTTTTGTAATTAAAAGTAATGAGTGCCTTCTGTTTCTGATGGTTTTAAATCTTAATGACTACAGCGCGCGCGCTCACGCGTGTGTGTGTGTGTGTGTGCATGCACACGCATGCATGCACACTTTATTTTGGACTGAAGTTTATCCCCAAGTATATTATCACATAAATTACAAACACATTTGCCTGAGCTAAAGAGAGAACAACTTCTCTACTTCTGTATACAATTTTAATCCTGGAATGTGTATACAGGTTTTCCAGAATTACGATGTTAATATAGAGACTAACACTGACTGTACCATCCTTAAATCCTCTCCTCAATAGTGAATGGGTTCTGCCTAAATTTGCAATAGTCAAAGTATTATAGAAAACCAGTAACTTTGGAAAAGAGTTTATAATAGAGAAAACTTAAAGTTACTAAGCAATTATGTTAACCCGAATAAAAAACAATAAGCCTATTAGAAGGTTTTTGAGAGAAAAGTAAGATTAGAAATGTAGTAAATGGAATAAAAATAAAACAGACTTTTTTGGTGCCACTGTTGGAAAACATTTCTAACTGTAAAAAAATACAATACCTCTTCAAAAGTCACCAGAACCAGATAGTCTTATATGTGATTTTTTTTTTATGAGTCAGAGTCTCACTCTGTTGCCCAGGCTGGAGTGCAGTGGCATACTCACAGCCACCCCAGCATCAACCTGCTGGGCTCCAGCAATCCTTCCGCCTCAGTCTTCCAAGTAGCTGGAACTACAGGCATGTGCTACCACTGCCAGCTTAGTTTTTATTTATTGTAGAGATGAGGTCTCACCAAGTTGCCCAGGCAATCCACTAGTCTTAGCCTCCCAAAGTGCTGGGATTATAGGCTAAACCACCAAGCCCGGCCTGTGACTTTTTTTAAATTTCAAAAAGTGTGTGACTCTTATGTTACAAAAACTGTCCCAGAATATGAAAAATAAAGGGAACATGTCAACTTAATGTCAAAGCTAGTCTTACACTACTTCAAAAATCAGACATACAACTGGGTGTAGTGGCTCACACCTGTAATCCCAGCACTTTGGGAGGCAGAGGTGAGAGGATTGCCTGGGTTCAGGGGTTTGAGACCAGCCTGGGCAACTTGGCGAGTCCTCGTCTGTACAATAAATCAAAAAAATTAGCTGGGTGTGGTGGCACATACCTGTAGTTCCAGCTACTTAGAAGGTTGAGGTGGAAGACTCACCTGAACCTAGCAGGTCGAGGCTGTGGTGGCCATGAGCGTGCCACTGTACTCCAGCCTGTGTGACAGAGTGAGACTCTAGTTCAAAAGAAGCAAATAAACAAACCAGACACAGTGGATACAAAGGAGAATAACAGGCTAATCTCACTTTTAAATTCCAATGCAAAAAGCCTAGATAAAATATCAGCCAATCATGTCTTACATAAAATGTTAGCAAATCAAACCTAGTAGTGTTCTGAAAGAATGTTATATCATAACTAGGTAGGATTTCATCTAAAACTGCACAAATGCACTTCAAAAAAAATTTTTTTTAATCTATCAGTTTACTCATTTTGCTAATGGATGAAAGAACAAAGAACACAGGAACATCTCAATAGTTGCAAAAAGCATTTACTAAAATTCAGCACCCATTCCTTATCTATTTATGCATTTATTTTCATTCCTCATTAAAAAAAACAGTCAAAGCACAAACTATAAATATTAGCAACCACTGGAAAATAGCAGAGAGTACCACGCCAAAGTGTGAAATATATGTCAGTGATTTCCCTGTATTGTAGCAGTAACCAATGAGAAGAGTGATCCCAACTGTCATAGCAACAGTGATGATAACATGTGCGTGAAGCAGCCGTGAACCTCACGGAAAGGCGTTTGTGCCAGCCTGCATAAGGGAAGTAAGAGACCATGTTCCTGTAACAGAACATGCACTGCTGTAAAGAAGCCCGTTCTCGGACCAGGCACAGTGGCTCAAGCCTATACTCCCAGCACTTTAGGAGGCCAAGGCAAGAGGATCGCCTAAGCTCAGGGGTTCGGGACCAGCCTGGGCAACTTGGTGAGACCTCATCTCTATAATAAATCAAAAAATAAGCCAGGCATGGTAGCGTGTGCCTGTAGTTCCAGCTACTTGGAAGGCTGAGGCAGATGGATCGACTAAGCCCAGCTGGTGGAGGCTGCAGTGGCCATTAGCATGTCCCTGCACTCCAGCCTGGGTGACAGAGTGAAACTGTGACCAAAAAAAATGAAGCCCATTCTCACCCAGTTCATATACATATATGATGCGTTTCCATTGATTTTTAAAATGGAAATTATAAGCAGATTCTAAATTTTATCTAGACAACAGTAAGTAATAGTAATGTGAATAGTAGTAATGATAGTAAATATATAATAAATAGCAATAGTAAATATATATATAATAAATAAATATTAGTAGTAAATATATATAATAAATAGCGATATTAATGGTAAAGCAGTAACACGTGAGAACCAGGACCACCAGACATCAAAATATACAAGCAAATCATCAAAGTCAAGACAAGGATTAAGACACAAGCATACAGACAGACCAATGGCCAGACAGAAAGCAGGAACGCCAGATTAAGGTATACATGAAAGTGATATATCTAATCAATGATACAAAATATGATTATTCAACAGGTGATGCTGTGACCCTTGGCTATCCAAGTAAAGACCAAGGAAATTACAGGCCCTTGGCTCACACCATAAAAAAGTAAATCACAGATTGAACAATCGTGGTGCCAATGTGTGGCTGCGGTCATGTCGAGGGTTGCCCAGGGAGGGATCCACAGCCGAAGTCAGTCACGTGGATGTTGGCGGGGTCAGCCTCCAGTGGGTTGTGGGGCTGAGGGTCTCAGTTCTTTACTGCCTGTCACTCAGACCTCGCTAGAAGGCAGCTCTCAACCCCATAGCAGGCAATGTCAGAGTGTGAGGATGACAGCCAGCCAGAGAGAGCTCCTGCAAGATGAAATCCCAGGGTTGTTGTTTGTTTGTTTGTTTGTTTGAGTTGGGGTCTCACTCTGTTGCCCAGGTTGGAGTGCAATGGCATAGTCATGGCTACTGCAGCTTTGACCTCCTGGACTCAGGTGATCCTCCCACCTCAGCCTCCCGAGTAACTGAAACTACAGATGTGTGCCACCATGCGTGGCTAAATTTTTAAAATATTTTTGTAGAGATGAGATCTCACTAAGTTGCCCAGGCCGGTCTGGAACTTCTGGGCTCAAGCAGTACTCTCACCTTGGCCTCCCAAAGTGCTGGGATTACAGGCATGAGCCACCACACCTGGCTCAGTTTTGTATAATCTGATCTTGAAGTGAAATCCCATGATTTTGTCAGTATTCTGTTAGGGATAAACCATGAGGTCTGGCCCAAATTCAGGCACAGGCAATTAGGCAAGGGTTTGGATACCAGCAGGAAGGAATCACTGAGATTCATCTTAGAAGACCACCTAGAAGGAATAGCTGTGACATAGAGACTCACTGGAGAGTAAGTGAGAGTCCTGCAAATGTGAGGCAAGATGGCAGACCTCACACTGACCAGAGTAATTCAAAGAAAAATAGCATTCCCTTCTTTCATTGATAGGTGAGTGCAAACTCAGGGTCATGTTGCCTAAGTCAGTGTCTCCACTCCACCACTGTCTGACTGTGTGACTGTAGGCATCTGCTTCATTTTCCTGGCCTCTATTTCCTCATCTGTAAATACAGGATAATAAAAGTATCTACCACATAATGTTGTTCTGAAGAATAGTTAAATGGATATATACAGAGCACTTAGTGCCTGAGACACAGTAAATGCTCAATAAATGTTTTTAAAAAATCATTGTCATCCAAGGCACAGAAAATTGACACACACTGCTGGTAAGAATATGAATTGCTGATGTGTTTTTGACTATAATTTGAAAGACTCTATTACTAGTTAATTGTACACAGTAAGCCCTCACTTAACATGGTAGATAGGTTCTTGCAACTTCCACTTTAGCCAAAACAGCATACAGCAGGTTCTCAAATGTTTTCTTCAACGTCATTTCATTATAATATAAATGGGGGGGGGATGGTTTTGTTATACATCCTTTGACAGTTTCAAGAAACTAGGAGTAACATTAATTGAGGACTTACTGTGTCTTCCACCCAGCAATGCTGCTTGTCTAGAGTTCGGTTCACACAGTTGCTGAAAAGCACATGTTTAAAAATTTTTATTGTAACCCTGTTTGTAATAGAAAAAAAAAAGTGCATCAAAATTTTCATTAGTATGGAAGGGGTAAACATACTCTGATTTAATCATACTTTGCAGTTCTCTAAAGTAGTTAAAAAAATTTTTTTAACATAGCAACCAAAAGCCTAAAGTTGCAAAATGACAGCAAGCACTTGAACTTGTCATCAGGGTACTTAACTTGTTGACTGAATAAGTCATTACATTAAAGACAAGTCATTCTGTATATAGTTAAATGAAAAGTCTTCTAAAAAGTATCATTATTGAAAAACAGGAAGTGCAGAATAGTGTTCAACATGGCACCATGTATACAAATGACCACAATTTACTGATATGTATAAAAATGCCTTTAAAAAGTATCTGGAAAGAGTCATGTCAAACTAATAAAGAATATTAGTACTGAGGAAGGGACCAGGATCACAGGTTTTGGTGAAAGGAGGCTGTCTATTTATTTATTTACTTATTTATTTATTTATCTGTTTATGTATTCTATACTGTGAATTTTTAAGTAAATAAAATATGTTTATTATTTTAAATGCAGAAAATTATCAAGACAAATAATTTAAAGTGTTCATAGACTATGGCATGGATACTTAACTTTTAGAGGCACATTCGTCTGTTTTATTCTGTGCATATAAATGCATGTATGCTTGTACCTACATATATGCACATATAAGAAGAATTTTGTGATTTCGGAAAGGGCAGGTGTAAAAGCTCCATTATCACTTTGCTATGGACACTTTGTGTCTCTCCAGCACTTGCATGTTGAAACCCTAATCCCCAACGTGATGCTATTTGGAAAGGGGCCTTTGGGAGGTTTATGGTTTGAATGTGTCCCCTCCAAAGTGCAGGTATGGCTAATGTGATCATATTACGTGTTGGGGCCTTTAAAGGTGGTTAGGACCTGAGGGCCCCTCTTCTGTGAATCGAATTAGATGCTCATATAAAGCGGCTTGATGGAGAAAATTGGCCCTCTCTTGCCCTTCTGTCTTCTACTTTGTGAGGACCCAGCAAGAAGCCCCTCATCAGATGCCAATACCTTCACCTTGGGCCTCCCAGTCTCCAGAAATGTGAGAAATAAGTTTCTGTTATTTATAAATTACCCAATCTGTGATCTCCTGCATTAGCAGCACAAAACAGATATAGACACATATTTGTCCTGGGAGTGGGGAGTTCGTATAACAAATACCTAAACATGTGTAAACGGCTTTGAGGCTGGGTACTGAGTAGAAACTGAAACAGTTTTGAAGTGGATGCTGAGGAGAACCAGAAACTTCTTGTACAATCTGCAGAGCTGTGAGCCAAAATAAACCTATTTTCTTTACAAATTAACTGGCCTCAGAGATTCCTTTATAACAACACAAAATGGACAAATACATGCTAAAATAAAATATTGCACAGTGGATGTTTTATAAACCACAGAAACTTATTCCTGTTGGTTTTGGAGGCTGGAAGTCCAAGGGCAACGCACCCACAGATTCGGCGACTGGTGAAGGCTGGCTTCCTGGGTCATAAACGACCGTCTTCTTGCTGCATCTCACATGATGGAAGGGGAGAGCTCTCTGGGGCCTCTTTTATGAGGGCACTCACCCCATCCATGAGGGGCCTACCTTCCCAATTTAATCACTTCCCAAGGGCTCTACCTCCAAATACGCTCACACGGGACATTAGGAATGAACACACACATTTTGGGGAGACACAAACATTCTGTCTATAGCAATGAGTTGGTGCATATGGAGGACTAAGAACAACACCTGTCAAAAGTGGCTTCTCAATAAATTTTGGTTATTATTATTAATATTGATTGTTTTGGTTAGCTTTCAGTTGACGGTGCTACAGTAACAAACAGCTCCCAAATCTCAGTGGCTTGCAGCAATAAAGATTATTTTCTTAGAATGGGAATCTGAGTAGGCAACCAATTCCTGATCAAAACCCCATGTGCCCATACCATAAGAGATAAGATAAACAAGTGGGACCTCATCAAGCTGAAAAGCTTCTGCAAAGTCAAAGAAACCCTCAAGAGAATGGAGAGACAGCCCATAGAATGGGAAAAAAATATTTGCCAACTGTTTATCTGACAAAGGCCTAACATCCAGGATCTACAAGGAACTCAAACATACTGAAAAAAAAAAAAAGAGCCCCATTAAAAAATGGGCAAAAGACATGAATAGATACTTCTCAGAAGAAGACATATGGGCAGCCAACAAACACTTGAAAAAGTGCTCAGCTCCACTAATCATCAAAGAAATGCAAATCAAAACCACATAAAATACCACCTGACCCCAATAAGAATGGCCATCATTAATAAAACAAAAACCAATAGATGCTGATGAGGATGTGGAGAAAAGGGAACACTTCTACACTGTTGGTTCAACCTCTATGAAAAACTGTGGCGATTTCTAAAAGAACCAGAAATTGACCTTCCATATGACCCAGCAATCCCCCTACTGGGACTATGCCCAGAGGAACTCAAATCATTCTACCAAAAAGATACCTGCACACACATGTTTATTGCAGCACTATTCACAATAGCAAAAACATGGAACCAACCATGCTGCCCATCGAAGCTGGAGTGGATAAAATAAATGTGGTATATATACATGATGGAGTATTCTGCAGCCATAAAGGAGGACAAACATGGACTTCACAGCAACTTGGATGGATTTAGATTCTATAATAGTCAGTGATCTATTACAGAAACAAAGAACTGAGTACCACATGCTCTCACTCATAAGTGGACCCTGAACATTTACCAAAATACTATAAGAAAGGGATTGACAATACCAATACTGCCAGGGGAGCGGGTGGAGAGAAATCAACATCAATTAGGGTACCTGATCTCAAACAAAGCAAAGTGAAGACCAAAGGAAGGTCCAAACTTTACCTGTACAATGACCATTTGTATTCCCAACCCTGAATTGTACCCCACATCTTCAAAATAAATAAATATAAAAGCAAAAAAAAATTATTTTCTTGCTCACCTTGCATGGCAGCTAGAGCTCTGTTCCAGATGTTTCTGTCCTCCTGTGATCCAGGCTGCCTCAGACACTGCTGTTCTCAGGGCCAAGGTAGAAGAGCATAGCAGACAGCACAGTAGCTTGGAAACAGTCTACAGAGCCCTACTCACATTTCATTGGACAAGAAAGGTCACGTGGCCAACCCTGATATCCGTGGGGCAGGAAAGCACTGTCCTCTCACACATAAAACCAGTGAAAAGCAGGGAGACCAGTGCAGCCGACCATAGTATCAGCCCCATGTGTCAGAGCTGTAGTGCATGGGAAAATGATCTTGGAAAGCTGTGATTTTGCTAGTGCCACACCACCCCCTTTTTATTGTTTATTTAAACAACAAAAATGTATTGTCTCCTAGTTCTGAAGACTAGAATTTCAAGATCGAGGTATTGGCAGGGCTGGGTTTTCCTTGAGGGCTATGAGGGAGGATGCGTTTCAGCCTTTCTCCTTGGCCTCCGGGGTGCAGCCTCCCCGTGTCTCTGCATATCACCTGTCCTCTGTGAACACCATCCCTTCTCAACATCCAAGTGACTGTGCCAGGAGATGTTCAGTCCACCTGTGTTTCTCATTTCTCACATCCCTGATCTTCCCACCCCTGTTCTAAGTGACCACAGCGGCATGGGATAGTTTTCTTTCTCCGTCCTTCCTTCCGCTGTCACTAAGGAGGCATGGGAAGTGGTGTGATGTTTCCTAGGCTCTGAGAATAAAAAGCAGCTTTGGAAGCAGGTTGTATGATTGCTCTCAACTCTCAACTCCCCCTTTGTATAAAAGAGTGATGCTTCCTGCCTATTGCCATAAATGTTCAGGGTCATTTATGAGAAGAAGAACGTGTAGCCCTGACCCTTGGCATAGAGCCGGGCTATGTAACTTGCTTTTGCCAATGAAATGAAACAGATATCACTTATGCCACATTTTGGCCAAAGCCCCTGGCCATCAGAATAGCGTGTTGCAGGCAGTGGCTGTGGTCTCTTCAGCTTCTGCCCCAGAGAGGAGCCCAGCAATCACAGCCAACAGAAGTGAAGCTCTGTGTTGCACACCGCAGCATGTCGGGCACCATTTGTCACCAAGGCAGGGATGATCAATGTGCCTTTTGATTGACCACTGCCATCACCTCCCCACTCTGAAGACAGGTGGTGCAGGGTTGTTCCTTGTCTCTCTCGTCTGTAACTGGCCATGGGATTCTTCACTGGGAAAATATTGTTCTGTGGAGCATAGGCACTTGGTTTTTTGAGATGTCCAGATTTTTGTCCTGTGGAAAAGGCTCCTTGTGGAATGGCCCCAGCCGTAGAGTCTTCCCCCTTCAGGGTCATAAACTCATATTCAATCTGTAATGTCAGATTTGAGTCTCCCCTGCTTCCTTTAAGTACTACAAGTTTTTTTCTGCTTCCTGCTTGGACAATTTCTCCTTCATGCTCTCCAGAAATACCTGACATTCTCCAGTGGACTGAAGTAGAGATGACAGGAACCGTGGTGACAAACAGGCAGGACTTCACCTTCATGAGCCCTACGTTCCAGTAGGCAAGATCCAAGAAACAACGAGCGAATAAGAACCTCCTATCAAGCCAGGTCAGGAGGGGCTCACTGTAGAATAACAAGTCATGAGAACAAGAGTGACGGGTTGACCCAGCCTAGGTGGTCTGGAGTGATGGCGTGTGGGACACACTTGGGTACCATGTGGTCTGTGTCCACACGCTGTAGGCCACACATTCTTGGCTGACCTGTGTGATGTCCCTAGTTAAAGCTCCTAAGTGATGAGTGCTGTCAGTGTTCCCAGTACTGCGACATCAGTCCTGCTTGAAGACGTGCCCCTATAGTCTACGTGCTGCTCTGAGAACTGACACAATGTCCGATGTTTTGCTGGCTGGTTTCAGGCTTGGTCGCCACCTTGTTTTAAGATAGTTCTCTCTGGGCCACAGACTTAGACAGGAGCTCCAGAAGGCAGTGAGGAATCGAGAAATAGAGGAAATATTTTTATGGATTTGGCAAAAGAGTGCCCAGGATCCTAGGCTGTCGTCCTTTACTGCTTTCTTTCCCCCTCGCCCTTGGGTTGGGGTTCATTTAAGACAGGGAAGCAGCTTCTCAGGAAAAGAACAGGACTGATCTAATAGTTTACTTACTTGTAAAAAGAAAGACCAGAAGCAAATGTGACCAAACTTAAACATTACTAAGTTTGCATGGTGAAAGGGGGAATGCTTGTGATGCGATTCTCTGTTTTCTTTTGCTTTTATACATTTCCTCTAGAAAAAGTAACTGGCTGGGAAGAGGGTGGGGTGTGGCTCATACCTGTAATCCCAGCACTTTGGGAGGCCACTTTGGGAGGCCAAGGCAGGAGGATTGCCTGAGCCCAGGAGTTCGAGACAAGTCTAGGCAACATAATGAGACCTTGTCTCTACAAAAAAAATTAAGTGGGTGTGCTGGCACACACCTGTAGTCTCAACTACTCAGGAGGCTAGGGCAAAAGGATTGCCTGAGCACAGCATGTCGAGGCTGTGGCAGCTGTGAGCATGCCATTGCACTCCAACCTGAGCAACGGAATGAGACCACAACTCAAAAAAAAGATCTGTTTTATTTTTCTTTTGTTTTCTCATCTCTCTTTGATTTTTTAATTTTCATTGGTGTTTTCCAGATTTTGAACACAAAACGTAAAACAGAATTTTCGCCTAAAGGAGAATGAGGCCATGCTGGGAGTTTCTAAACTTTATGAAAAAGGCTTTTCTTTTCCTTGAAAAGTGTGGTGCAAGGCTTGAGGTAGGGGCTGTAGGTGACATGTTCTTCTCTCCACTGGGACATGAACACACTGTGAAGAGGGGGAGGGGGGAAGGCTCAAGGCCACACCTACCACAGGGGCTCCCCATAAAACTCGGCAGTTGGCTGGCAGATTTGCATTGACTGGTGGAAGAGCTCACCCTTGACCCCTTATGGTTAGAAAATTATGTGCAATTGTGAAGGTCCCACGAAGCGAGTAAGCAAACACGACATTTCTGATGACGAGGTGTTTCTAGCAATTACCCAACAGGCAAAAATCAGTCACACCCTAAGCACATGGTACCCCCTTTTGTGGGGAAGAGACTGTTCCTACAGCCCCACCACTAACCCTACTGGCAGATTGTCACCTGGCATGAACAGGCCAGACATGGACGATGTCATGCTCGGAGCTCATCTTTAAGATCTGATCGAGTGCTCAGGAGTTTGCCATGAAGGAGGCGCACCCTCCCTGCTCTGAGCTCCATGTCTGGGAAAAACTCGGCCAGAAAGGCCAGAAGAAGGCGGCCCCGGGGGGCTGAAGAGATCTGCCTCGTTGCTGGCAGAGGGCCCCGGGTCCGTCGGCAGGGTGTGACTATAGAGGATGCAGACAGACCTTTAAAATCCATGACAGCATGTCTCCCAAGCAGGGGGACAGCCAGGGAGGAGGGCAACATGCCCGGGAGCCTGGGCAGGCCTGGAAGTGGGGGCCGGACACCGCCTTCCCCAGTAGCTGACTTCTCTTCCTCACGCTTCTCCTTACATTCGTCTTTTCTCTCTCCTTTTACATTTTAGATTCAGGGAGTATAAGTGTGTGCTCATTCCATGGACGTGTGTGGTGGTGGGGATTGGGTCTCAGGCGGCCCATTCCTTGGAGAGTGAACGTTGTGCCTGTAGGTAGTTTCTGAACCCGAATCCCTCTCCCCCTCCCTCTTATTGGTGTCCCCAGGCCTATTATTTCCATCTTTGTGAACGTTTCACTCCTGCATACGAGTGAGAACCTGCAGTGTTTGGTTTTCTGTCTCTGAGTCCATTCACTTCCATTGGTCCTTTCTAAACAAGGCAGGGAGGACAATGGGAAGAGGCGGAGGGGACCTCATGAGGCATGGACACCCATGTCCTGAGTGAATGAATGGTGCTCTCTCAGGCCGGACCTCCTGACCTGGAAAGCAGGGGCAGGGATAGTGTTTCCCTCACTGGCTTGTGGTGCAGATTTGAGGGGGTCACCCGACGTCTTGAGCAGTATGTGGCAAGTGGGAGGAGTCCTGCTGATGCCTCCCTAATTTAGACAGGGACAGGAGCATGTTCTCCTGGCTGGTCGGTGTCATCTGCTGGCCACATGGAGCACGTCTCCTCCATGGCCTGCGTCCCAGCAGGCCTGGGCTGAAGCAAGCTCGTATAATTGAACCTGAGGCCTGGTGGTACTGTGGGAAGAATAACTGACACGCAGAGACTTTGAAATGGGCTTTGGGGATCGAACATCTGGCTTGGAAGGCAGCCTTGCAGGCCTCGCAGGCCAGCCCCCTGCAGTCCCAGGCAGGAGAGGAACACAGGAAGGCGTGCTCATCTTACTCACTTGGCTTTTCAAGTCACAGTCTCCAGCTGTTTACAGCAACTTTGTTTTTCCTGAAGGAGAGAGAGCGTGCACAAAGCTTTCTCCAGTCTCAGTCGGTCTGTGAAGCAGCCTTTGTGGAAAGCCGGAGCGACTCTTCTGCTTGGCCAGCTCATCTTTTATTTTTCTCTTCTTCTCCCAAAGCAAATATCTTTTCCCTGGCCTCTTTTCAGGCTAGGATATGTTGTGGAGAAGGAGGAGAGAAAAACAGTTTGGGGAGAAGACGGTGAGGAGGGGCAGGAAGGTGGAAGAGCTTGGAGAGGAGGAGAGAAAGAAGCAAAGCCCGCACCCCTAAGGCCTAGATGCCACCGCGTGCGCAGGGGCAGAGGTTCTGCCTCATGGGTGAATGTGAACCCCGTGGGTACCGCAGATGTGGCAGGCATCCTAACTGACCAGACTCAGCAGTTAGAGACACACACACTAGGGCCTGAAAAGCAGGGGTCCACCCTGTGGGATGAGTCACCAACTCACCTCCAATTTCCTGAGAATACCTTGGTTGATGCCTCACTGAAGTTTTGAAATATTAAGAAATATGTGAAAAATAAAATACATGGTTTGTTGGTTCTAAAACACAGGCGCACGTTCTTTGACACTCCTGCCATCAAGAGGTGGTCTATGTCTTCTCTTTGGTCTGGGTGGGGTTGTGCCTGCTTTGACCAGTAAAGTGTGGGGAAGTAAAGCCATGTGACTTTTAAGGCTGAGTCATAGGAGAGGCGGCTTTCTAATCTCCAAGACTATGGACTAGAACACTCACTCATACAGCCATGCAGCTCCATGTAAGCAATCCAGTGATGCTGTGACGCCCTGGAGGAAGGAGATGCATGGGGAGGCCATAAGTGGACACTCTGTTCAACAGCCTCTCAGGAGCCACCTTTGACTGATAGGTTCAGGAAGCCTCCAGAGGTCAGGCACCCAAGCATTCATGCCACCCTGACTGTTCGAGTCTTCCAGGCGGAGACCCCAGATGCCATACAGCGAAGATAACCCCTCTCGTGTTGCATCTTGCCCAAATTCCTGCTCATCAGACCTATAAATATGCTTATACAGTGGCTCACACCTGTAATCCCAACACCTTGGAAGCCTGAGGTGGGAGGATCCCCTGAGCCCAGGAAGCTGAGACCAGCCTCAGCAATGTAGCAAAACTTTGTCGCTACAAAATAGAGAGACACAGAGAGAGAGAGAGAGAGAGAGAGAGAGAGAGAGAGAGAGATGATAGATGATAGAGATGATAGATAATAGATAGATGGATAGATAGATGATAGACAGACAGACAGATAGATAGATAGATAGATAGATAGATTAACCGGGTGAGATAGCATGTACCTATAGTCCCAGCTACTCAGGAGGCTGAGGCAGGAGGATCACATGAGCTCAGGAAGTCAAGGCTGCAGTGAGCACTCCAGTTTGGGCAATAGTGAGACTCTGACTCAAACAAACAAAAATCCTGTAAATATAACAAAATGGTTACCATGGTATGCTACTAAGTTGGAGTGATTTGTTATGCAGCAATAGATAACAACTGGAACAATGATCAACTATTTATTGAAATAGTTATTTACACGATACATCCATGTATTATAAGACTTTGGGGTCCATGTTAAAATTTGCATTTTAGTAGCTTTAAACTTGAGGAAGACCAGATAGATAGATGCATAACTGATGAAAACATGAAACTAGTTTGTACAGCTCAGGATGGCTTCTCTGAATTGGCCAATTCTCTTCAGAGAGGTCCACTCAGGGATGACACCCTCTCTGGGAGGCTCATTCTCAGAAAGGCGGCATCCTGGGGCTTGAAAGGGCAGAGTTCTATTTCCAGGGAGACTTTTACTTTTACTTCCCCATAGGACCAGACTCAGTTTTATTATTTTATTCCCCCCTCCTTGTATATAACCTTTCAGCAAAAGATCAAGCTTGGGCCCCATTTCCCCTGACACTGATGAAGAAAAGAACAAGGGGAAGCCTTGGACCTGGAGAAGTCCAGGGAGACCCTGTGGAACTAGGAAATATGCCATTAGCATTTATTTATTTTATATATGGTTTCGAGTTCCCCAAGGTCCTTGGGGACTTTGGTTTGGCTGACTCTGGGCAGGAGTGAGTCTCCGTGGTCTAGCCTTCATGTGGCTGCCTCTCTCGATCTCTGCTTTGCTCTGGACTCAAAACTTGCTTTGTGTTGTAGACAAACACAGGCAGACACCTGGGGATTTGGCATCAGGGTGGAGTCCAGGAACTGGGCGAGAGGTGAAACGGACAAAATGTCGAAAAGGTGGATTGTGGATCATGACGGCAGGCATATAAGCTCGCTAAAGAAGAAAGCATGTTACATATAAAACTGCCTCACAGCAAGGAAGTCCAAGAACTGAACATTACGTGAACTAAAGGGCGATCACTTCTCAAGATGGCAGGAATGAGGAAGGGGCTGGGAATGTTTGTGTCAGTACAGATAATTTGTTATCTTTGGCAAGAACCGAGTGACCAGAAGAGTCTGTGCTGTCCCTGCAGACTCTTCCCATCGTACACACTACCATATATTAATCTTCCAAAAAGCCCACTTCCATCGACTGGTGCCAGGAAGTGTTCTGTCCAATGAGTCCATGTTAGATTTGAGAAACTGAAAGCCAGAACGGCGACCTAGCCAAAGCATGCGACTGCCTCAGGAGCTGGGGCCCAGGTCATCTAACTTCCAAGTAAAATGATATACTTCCTGAAGACATAGATGTTGGGAGTCAGAGGAGGAGGGTGGAAGAGAGATGGAGAGGAACTAGGAGCCAAGGCCCCAGGTCATCACCCAGGGAGAAAGAAAACAATCACCAAAACTGTGGATGTCGTTCACTGAGTGAGTGGGTGGAGGTGACTCAAACAGAACTACAATTACACTAGTAACTTTCTGTCTTTCAAGTCGTAATAAAGAATCCATGATTAAAATAATCCACATTGGCAATAAATTCCTGATCAAAACCCCAAGTGCCCATGCCATAAGAGATAAGATAAACAAGTGGGGCCTCATCAAACTGACAAGTTTCTGCAAAGTCAAAGAAACCATAAAGAGAATGGGAAGACAGCCCACAGACTGGGAAAAAATATTTGCCAACTGTATATATGACAAAAACCTAACATCTAGGATCCACAAGGAACTCAAACATGCCGAAAAGAAAAAAACAAACAGTCCCATTACAAAGTGGGCAAAAGATATGAATAGACACTTCTCAAAAGAAGACATAC
>CAUYQG010088809.1:0-16281 GCA_963574415.1 Tarsius wallacei | reverse complement strand
CGCCCGGCTAATTTTTGATTTATTGTAGAGATGAGGTCTCGCCAAGTTGCCCAGGTGGGTCTCGAACCCGCGGGCTCAGGCAATCCACTCACCTCGGCCTCCCAAAGCACGGGATTACAGGCTGAGCCACCGAGCCCGGCTAACATCAGGTATTTTTTTGAGTCAGGGTCTCACTCTGTTGCCCAGGCCAGAATGTAGTGGTATGACCATGACATGCACGACTCACAGCAGCCTTGATCCCCTGGGCTCAGGCGATCCTTCCACCTCAGCCTCCCAAGTAGCTGGGACTACAGGTGTGTACCACCATGCCCAGTTTATTTTTAATTTTTTTTTTTGTAGAGATGAGGTCTTGCTATATTGCCCAGGCTAGTCTCGAACTCCTGGGCCCAAGCAATCATTCTGCCTCGGCCTCCCCAAGTGCTGGGATTAGAGGCATGAGTCATCATGCCCAGTTGGGTTTCTTGATGGGGTAGGAAGACGAGGAATAGAGAAGGGCGTGGGCACTCCCAGAAAGAATAGGAAGGAGCGGGTAGGGAGGGTTTCTACGGGGAAGAGAGCATATCGGAAGGAAACACAGAGAACCCAAGCGAACTTCCAAGAATGTCACAGTTAAAGCCACCTGGCTAACTAGGTTTGAAGGTTTGTATCCCCTCCAAAATTCTTGTTGAAACCTAATCCCCAACATAACAGAGATAGGGCTTTCAGGAGGGCGTGAAGTCAGTGGGATTAGCTGCCCTATAAAAGGGCTTGATGGAGGCAGCTTGTCCCTTTATGCCCTTCCACCTTCTGTCATGTGAGGACACGACGTCCAAGGTGCCATCTTGGAAAAAGAGAACAGCCCCCACCAGACAACCAAATCTGCCAGCATCTTGCTCTTGGCCTTCCCAGGCTCCAGAACAGTGAGAAGATACATTTCTGTTTTTCCTGAAGGAGCCAGTCTCAGGGATTGTGTTGCACAGCACATGCGAACCGAGGTGATGGCCCAGGGTGTTTGGGGTATCATGTGTTTGAGAAAGTGCTTTGGACTGACTAGCAAAGTTCTTCACATTCATTTCCCATGGAAACTTCTCCTTATTTGTAGGACTCTAAGGAGCATCTGGCGTCTGAGGGCAGCTATGGAGTCTCCAGGACCAAAATATCAGCAAAGGAAATCCGTTCGTAACATCGGGTGCATTCCAAGACCCACCAGAAGCACCTGTGGGAGGACTGAAGGGTTTCTGAGGTCTTAGTCCCTGGTTACCATGGAAACATGACCACTAATGATGCCCGAGACTGAGAGAATTCCTTATCCATGGTGGAAGAACTTTCAGGGGCATCAAATCCAGTTTCCACCAAGTACAGACGAGGGGTCTGAGACCCAGAGAGACACCCACACCTGGCAGATTGTTTACATGCTGACATCTCTGACATTTAAGTTGATCTTTAAAATCATTATGTCCTAGTTTAGATGGCAGTTGTATTTCTTAGTGGTACATAAAAGATGGCCTTCTAGTCGAAGGTGTCTTTGATCAGTGGACAATGATAACGACTTGGCCAAGGTCACATGGTAGTTAGGGACAGGGCAGTCTTTGAGAATTCAGGTCACCTGGAGCCCAGGATAGGGATCTGTCGTCGGACACAGCTTAGACTCTGGAGCCCAACTGCCTGGCTTTATCACTGACTGGCTGTGTGACCCTGGGCAAGTTACTGACTCTCTCTGTGCCTCAGTTTTCTCAACTAGAAAATGGGAATGATTAAAGGACATTTACAGAGATTGCAATCTCCTGTTCCTGAACCAGGACAGACTGTGAGTAGTGGGGATAATGTAGGGGATTAAAAATAGACTGTCAGAGGAAGTTAAAACAAGAAGAGTCCTCATTTGTAAGAGAGTCCAGAGGGATCAAATGCAATTACTAAGGTTGGAACTGGGTCAGTGTTCTCGGAAGGAGAACTGATCCCCGAGGGGTGTTCTGGGGGGTGAGGGGCAAGGTCAGCCAATGTGACTGGGAACAATGAGGGTTATGAGATGACGACAACCTGGACGAGGAGCTTGTGCCTTTCTAGGTCAAAGACGAGACTGTCTCTTGCATCTGTCCCAGCTCAATTCTGAACCAGGTCAGAAGAGCAGTGAACAAGTTAGACACACCAATACATGTGGGAGAAAGGTAGTCAGAAGCCTTCCTTACTTGGGGCCCGCTAGCCAGAGCCAGGGCTTCCATTTGCCCTCCTCAATGTCCAGTTACTATTGTTGATTTCTCAGGGCTCTTTATTTATTAAGCTCCCCACCCTCACCTCGCCCTCAATGTTGCTGCTATCTCATGCTAAGGAGGAGGGAGGATTGCTTGAGGCCAGGCAATCTGGAAATGGGCCCAAAGGGCAAAGACTTGAGGGTCCTGGTACCCGCCAAGGGAACAAGATGCTCTCACACTTACGGGAAGGGATGTTCGAGGAATGAATGAGGAAACAAAAGAGGGAAGAAAAAAGCAGGAGGTTTGAAAAAAGAAGGGGAGAAGCAGGGAGTCGTCAAAAGCAGAGAGAATGGGGACACCATAGAAGACACTTCCATCTCTTCACCATACATCGTTTTTTTTTTTTTGAGTTGGAGTCTCACTCCGTCACCCAGATTGGAGTGCAGTGGCTGCTCCCGGCCACCGCCGCCTCGACCCGCTGGACTCCGGCGAGCCTTCCGCCTCAGCCTTCTGAGTAGCCGGAACTACAGGCGCGCGCTACCACGCCCGGCTGATTTTTTAAAATTTATTGTAGAGATGAGGTCTCGCCAAGTTGCCCAGGCGGGTCTCGAACCCACGGGCTCAGGCAATTCACTCACCTCGGCCTCCCAAAGCGCGGGATTACAGGTTGAGCCACCGAGCCCGGCTCACCATACATCATTTTAACCGTTCCCACATAAAAATCAGAAGTAGGTTTCTGTTTCTGTCTGTCTTGTGATCTCTGTTTTTCTCTTTTTCTCTCTCAATACCCTCTTCACAAGCACCTCCGTGTCCTTCTCCGAAAGGGACCCCAGGAGCATCTGGTGACCTGAATTCCAGCTTCCACCTCTCAGGCCTGAAGAAGATGAGTTCCACTGTGGTAGCCACGGTGGCTCTAGCCTCAGTGACGGTTGTAGAAACGGCCAAACCCAAGGGCAGGTTCAACAAGGACACGTACCACCAGAGAAACGGGTGTGGGAAAAGGGTGTGAGGAAGGGATCAAGGAGCCAGCAGGGGTGGGGCTGGGGCGGTACTCACAAAGGAAGTCGGAGAGCCACTCGGGCTGGTTGTAATGAACGATAGCAACACACAGCGTGTTGAGGGCTACCAGACTGAGCACAGTCCAGTAGAAGGCCTGAGTTTTGACCATGCGGCGAATGTAGAAACGCATCCTCCTCTCCTTTTTGTGGAAAAAAGTCGAGTTCTCCAGCTTGGCACTTTTAATGCTGGCTCGGGCAAAGGGAGAACCTGTCAGGGAAGAGATGGAGACTGTGAGGCTGAGGAGGAAATCAGCCGGTGTGTGACCCAGGCATGGATCTTAGCCAGGGATCCATTAGCCGCTCCAGCAAGCCCTCTGGCCTGGGGGACCCAACTCAACCCAAGGGCTTAGCTGCGCGGGAATGGAGCTGACAAGACCATGTCCCTGAAATTAACAGAATTAGATGTAACCAATCAGAGCTCAGGAGGTTAATGGGGCAGTTGATGGCGCTCCACGGCAGATTCCAGTCAGAGTCTCTGTCGCCCAGACTGGAGTGCAGTAGCACACTCACAGCCACCACAGCCTCAGCCTGTTGGGCTCAGGCCATCCTTCCACCTCAGTCTTTCAAGTAGCTGGAACCACAGGCCGTGTCACCAAACCTGGCTAATTTTCTTTTTTGATTTATTATAGAGGTGAGGTCTCGTCAAGGTGCCCAGGATCTTCTTGAACCACTGGGCTCAGGCAATCCTCTCGCCTCTACCTCCCAAAGTGCTGGGATTACAGACCTGAGCCACCATACCTGGCTGCCGATTTTCTTTTCTTTCTTTTTTTTTTTTTTTTTTGAGTTAGAGTCTCACTCTGTCGTCCAGGCTGGAGGGCAGTGGCACGCTCCCGGCCACCGCAGCCTCAACCTGCTGGGCTTTGGCGATCCTTCCGCCTCAGCCTTCCAAGTAGCCAGAACTACAGGCATGTGCTACCACGCCCGGCTAATTTTTTGATTTATTGAAGAGATGAGGTCTCGCCAAGTTGCCCAGGCAGGTCTCAAACCCGTGGGCTCAGGCAATCCACTCACCTCAGCCTCCCAAAGCACGGGATTACAGAATGAGCCACTGAGCCCGGCTGACAATTTCTATTTCAATATTTATAATTAATTTTACTTTTTGAGCATCTACATTTTATAGTCCATATATGTGTGTATTAGCTAAGATTTAAAACAAGATTCCTAGGCTCTATAACCCTCTTCGTCTTATCTCCCTGACGGCACTGCTATTGCTGAATGGTGTCAGCTTTTACTAAAGACTTTAGACTCTAGCCTATATGCTAGTGGTGTAGGCAAAAATCAGAAAATTTTAGTGTAAAACTGACACCAGGAAGTGTGAAGTAGTTATGAGAATCTCTGGGTCTTGTTGGTTTGCCCGCTTGTTTGGTTAGGATGTAGATAACATGAATGACAATCAAATTCTTTTATTTTCACTTACGTTATCAACCAAACAAGGATCATGGGACTCCTGGATGCAGGTGTTCAATTGTCAGGAATCAGGGATGGGATGAGGTGGAACATAACTCTCCTTGTACCATCCCAACATTTGCATTGCTAGAAGTAAAGCAACCCACTTTCAGACCTAACCTTAGACTCAACCATATAAACCTCATAAGAATATTAGCCACATGAACTGCATCTGTTTTGTAATTATATCCTTACCACCTTATAGAGTACTGACATGTAGTAGGTACAAAGCAGATATTTTTGGAGTGGTCAAATGAGTTAATTAAGTCTGTTTTCCAACTGTGGTCATGTCTTCTCTCTGAACTCCACATAGTGGATCCACCTATTGTTCTTCCAGTATTTTATTTTCGCTAGAATTCTTTAAACATCTTGTACGTAGAAAGTTAGATTGTGCTAGGTGTTAAAACTTAGTATTTTCCCCCAAGGAATTTGCGTGCAGTCTAGAGGGAGAATGAGAAATAGGAACAGCTAACTATGATACAGGGCATAATTATATATATGCAAAGCCTATAGGAACACTGCTTTGGCAAGAATGAGTAATTGCATTTAATAGGGATGCCTCCTTTGGAGTGCTATAATGATCATCTGTATGAAGTAGGCTCTAAAGAAATATTGTTAGCTTATTGGAAATTTGGTAATTTTCATTTAATTAATTTTGTGATGAATGGAGGAATTTTCCTCATGGAAAAGACCTTGCTTTAAAAGAACAATGAGGTAAAAAGTTTTAAACTTTTAAAGGGTCATCCAACCCTTCCATACTGTTTCTCTCTCTCCTTGACTATTTAAGTTTGAAATCTAAGGCACCAGTCAAATCTGGAAACCAGTAGCATAGATTTATTTTGTCATTATTTGAAAGTATTAAGTTAATATGAAGCCTTCTGACATTTCAGTCAATTTCTCTTATTTCTTTCTGGTTGATAACATCTAAGTTAGGATTAATGAGGTAGTCACAAAAAGTACCTCAGAGAATTTAGACTTCAGTACAACTCTTGTATTAGACATTCCAATAACGTACAGGCAAGTTGAAAGAGTTTTCAGGTAGAAGTGTGAATCTTTTCTGTTTCAAGAACTCAGCTTTGGAATTTTATTTCACAGTCTAACACCTTTGACTCTGCCCACCAATGCAGTGTTCAGCTCTCTTCACCACTCCTGTGAAACAAGAGAGTCAAATTGTTTAGGTGTGAAAGTGCTGTTTGTTTCTGCCATGCACATACACACATTCACTGCAATACACGCTCAGCTTCCTGCAGCAAGATGCATTTAGCTTTGATGGAGCTAACAATAGGGAACCTCTGAAGTGTTTTAGTCAAAGATGAGGGACACCAAAAAAAGAAAAAAAGAAGAACAAACAACAAAAACAGATGCTATTGTGGCACTCACTAAAAAAGGAGGGAATCAAATGTTTAAAAAGCAACATTCTTTAGGACTCGTTTCTAGTCCCATAAAGTTCTGTACAATGTTCAGCTTACTTGGTCTATAAGTCAATATCAAGAAAATGCTGGTGAATAGAAAATGTAAAAGTAAAGGAAGAAAACCAAGAAAAACGGATTTTGATGACTTTTTTCACTCCTGAGATTAATCCTAGGAAGACTGAAACAAGCTACCCACCAAAGGCTAACACATGTCTCACCGAAAGTCATATCTGAGCCGTCCTTAGTTTTAAAAAACTGAATTGGTTTGGTCATCATAATAATGAGTTTAAATCATTTTAGCAGAATGTTTTACTCTTTTTAACTTTTTTTGTGGGGTGTGTAATAGGGAGGGAAATTAAACATGAAAAATGACCTTTGAGAAATGCACTATTCATTTTGTTTATGAATAATGTTCTATTGAACAGAGCTTGTCTGATAAACCGGATTTGATTAAAAATTGTAATCTGTTAATAATTAATAAATGTATAAGATTTATTTGTGCTTGAATATCATAGCAATGTCAAATTTCTATAAGTTTTAACATGTTTACTCTTAATTTTTGTACTCTTCTCTACGCAGACCAGCAGCAGACATTTTTCAGATCAGCTGCAGTCCACAAACTTCTTAGAGAAGATAATATAGAATAATCAATGGTGAAGAGTTAAGTCACATGCATACTTTAGATCATGTGATTCACCAAAGTGCAAAGGAGACCATATGTTCTGGAAAGTCATCCAGACTGTTAATCCAGCATATTCCTCTTGCCTTTCCACAGATTATCAATCCGTTAATCACATTGCCTTTGGGGTTTAGAGATTGGTTTGGTTCCTTTCAACACCTTGTTCTTCCACATTGCTAATGGTGTGTTTAGAACATTGTTGTGGACATGGCCCTGAGGATATCTTCCCTTCTGAGCCAATGGCTATTTGCTTTATTTTTCTTTTTCCTCAGAAGAGGCTCCACAACATATAAAAGATGAGGAAGTGAGGGATGAAAAGGACACAAGAAACATAAACAGATATGAGGGCTATTTATTCATGGAGAGTCTTAGATTCTTGTCTTTCAAAAAACACTGGCTTTGGAGAAATCCTAAATAAAACTTAGATAACAATTGGAACAACTGTGATAAGAACTAAGTAGATGATTACAATGGATGGTTGTGAGAATTCATGAGTGAACACGTGAAATGGCAGTGGGAAAAACTGCCAACTTCCACCTACTCTGCACCCACAGTAGACAAGTGAATGACTAGACATGAACACTCAATTATCCTGCCCTATCTCACTTGAAATCAGTTACCACTAAGCACAAGTAAGCCTCACTTCCCACCAGCTTATCCCACCACACTTACTTAGCCCATTAATCTCTCACTGTCCTACATTAACTAGATCTATAGATGACAAGAACTTAGAACAGTCAAGAACTGACCATCATGTTTGGTTCTGCACAATATTTTCTTTTGTTTCCCTCTCTGCCAAGTTCTAGAATGAAGAGTGATATGCCCCAGGCCACTAACATGGAGAGAAGCTGGTCTAGTTTTCTCATAGAACATGGCCTGATTTCTTTGGAAAATAACCTGGGAAGTTTCTTCTGAGCAGTTTATCATCTAATGTAGCTGTTCCAAGTGCCAGGCTTTCCACTCATCTTATTTTTATCTCCTTCGTTTGTTTCCTCTCCCTTCTTCACTCCTTCTAATGCATTGCATGTGCTGGCCCAGAGCTCCCTGGGATCCATTTCATTGCCAACATTGCTTTGTTGAAATGTCTTATCTATTGATATACCCAACAAGTATCCAGCACATTGAATAAAACAGCCTCAAACTAGGGTACACCATCAAAAAACTTTAATACACTGCTGTTAAAGAGAGAATCTCAGTATTCTCTGGAGAAAAAAATAAACAGGTCTTAGACTAAGAATGACATTACCCTTCTAAAATAGTAACCCTGGAAGCAAGAAGACAAAGGAACATTGACCCTCAAGTGAATTCTATTAAACAACTTGATCTAAATATCTATATGCAAGACAAAAATAATTTTGATTTATGCTTCATACCATACACAACCATGAACTCAAAATGGATCATAGAACTAAGTAGAAACTTGAAATTATCAAGCTTCTGGAAGAAAACATAGAAAAATAAATCTTTGGGGCCTTTGTTTATGCAAACAATTCTTAGTTATGACACCAAAAGTATAGTCCATAAAGAAATTAGATGTCATTAAAATGAAAAAAATTGTGCTTTGTGAAGGACACTACTAAATGAATGAACACATAAGGCACCACCTTAGGGAAAATCTTGCAGAGCTCATATCTGAAAAAGAGCTGTATCGAGGATCCATGAAGAAAGCCCCAAACTTAACACTAGGAAAAGAAACTAACCAGTTACAAACTGAGTAAAATATATAAATAGATACTTCACTAAAGAAAATATACAGATGGTAAATCAGTCCATGAGTAAAAGTTCAACATCATTAGTCATTAGAGAAATGAAAACTTAAAATACAATTTGATACCAACAGGATACTTAAGATTAATAACAGTGTATAATATTAAATGCTGATGAGGACGTAGAATTACTGGAATATGCAGGCATGGCTGGTGAGAATGTAAAATATGACAGCATTTCAGAAAACAGTGCTGTAGTTTCTTATATATTCATGCATACACATACCAACATATATGTAGATATTTATAACATCTTTATTCACAATTGTCTGAAATTAGATAACACAATATCCTTTAACTGATGAAAGGATGAAAAAAAAAATGACTGTAGTCCATCTATACCATGGAATACCACTCAGTAATACAATAAGACAAATTAGTGATACACAAAACACAGGTGAATCCCAAAGGCATTATATTAAGTGAAAGTAACATGACTCAAAACTCTATATGCTGTATGAATCTATGTATATGATACATTTGTAGGAGTAGGGAACACATCAAAGGTTGTCAGAAGTTGCAAATAGGTGAAGGGGTTGACTGCAAAAAAGCAGTGCAGGGAATATTTGGTGACAGTGGGACAGTTTTTAAAATCTTGTTTGTCCTGTTCACACTTTCGTCAAAACTCATATAATTACTCAAAGTGAATTTTATTGTATGATAATTAAAAGGGAAAAGGTAAAAATATTGAAGAGAAAGATAATGAGAAATAGTATAAAGTACTTTGATTGGTTAAAAAAAGCAAAATAAGAAGGATGAAAAGTGAAAGGATAAAAAAACGACTGTAGTCCATCCATACCATGGCATATCCTAGAATGTGTGGAAAAATGAGTTTAAAATCCCACACACATAGAAATCCCTGTGAAATTTTATAACATTAAGAATAAATAAATATTCTAAAATATGAGAGAGAAAAAGACAAAATATGAAATCTACAAAGCAATCAAATCCCTCTGACAGTAGATTTATAAATGAGTAAATTTTAGTTCTATATCTGATCAAATTGGTAATTTGTGAATGCAAAATAAAGATGATGTAATTCTTGCAGCAGTAGAGTTTATTTTTGATGTACCCTTTCTGAGAACATTTCTTGAGGTTGCATATTAGCAAAACAAATCTAAAAATGAAGAAGAAGCAGTGCAATTGAGTTAAAGATGCTGTAAAACAAATACCAGAATGACTTATCTATACTAAGCCTGGAAAGTCATTGGTTCATATTAGATCTTAAAGTCAATGGACTCTAAGAAGATTGTCTTTTAAAAGAATGGGATGATTTCTAATTAGCAGATGAAAAAAAAGGGAACCCGGGATTCTTAGTGTTATGTTGAGGAATGCATATATTTATTCTCTCAGCCACAGAAATGTAGGGACAATGAGAAATAATTCTAGGACAAATAAAGAGCTGCACTAAAAAGTCATGGTTAATTTATGAAACAAAGTAAAATATGGCATGATGTCAGGTTAATTAAAGAGATATACAAAAGGTATATTTGATATTTAAGAAAAATTATTCTCAGCCGGGCTCGGTGGCTCACCCTGTAATCCCACGCCTTGGGAGGCTGAGGTGAGTGGATTGCCTGAGCCCATGGGTTCGAGACCCGCCTGGGCAACTCGGTGAGATCTCTACACTAAATAAAATAAAAAAAAATTAGCCGGGCGTGTTAGCGCGCGCCTGTCGTTCCAGCTACTTGGAAGGCTGAGGCAGAAGGATCGCCGGAGCCCAGCAGGTCGAGGCTGTGATGGTCGGGAGCAGCCACTGCACTCCAGTCTGGGTGACAAAGAGAGACTCCGACTCAAAAAAAAAAAAAGAAAAAAAGAAAAAAGAAAAATTATTCTCAAATAGTCCTGGGTACATGACATTGGACATATAGGATTAAGTGGTATCCTAGCAGGTTGTTCTCCAGTGGGCAATAGTTACACAACTGTAGTCATGTCAGTACTATATTGGGTTTTAAGAATTATTATACAATATGGAATTCCATTATACAATATGGAATTGTTAGCTATTGTTACAGATGGAACATGAAATGTTATTGGTGTTGTCATTATAACGAAAAAGCCATAGTTGACAGAATTTAGAAGGTGGATGTAAGGAAGATATGGAAGAAAAGTTGGAGAGTCCATTTATACAATTGAAGCAGTGACTGTCTCAAATTGATGAATCAAGATATACAGACAATCCTAAGGAAAGTACAGAACCAAGCAACGAGTAAACGAAAATAATAATATAAATGACAAAATTAAGAACATAATGTGTGACTACATGAGGGTACCTGAATAAGAATTGCTAATTATTATTCTTAGTAGAATAAAAAATCAAGAAAAATTATGGTTATTAAGGATTAAAATGTAACCACAAGAAGAATCAACATAAGAATTTCTAAAATTGCTTTAGTTGCAGCATTACCATTAGAGGCGATGAGAAACGAGATAAAATATTATACATTATTTAGTGCTATTTAATTTTTACCATGTGAATATATTATCTTAATAAAAATAAAGGAAACACTAAACAAAATTTGGAAAGTATTAAGTAAAATGACAGAGGGAAGAAATTACAGTGAGAGAAAAGGTATTGTTATACTCAAATAGGACTTCCTTGCTTCCAAATTCATAGAGAAAATAGATATGCAATAGTAAGAAATTATTAAATGGATTACTATTCAATAAAGATGAGGCAGTCATTCTAAAATTAGTACAATCACAAATAACTCTGTATTGACAGAAAGTGGCAAATCTTCTAAAGAAACAAAATAGTTTCAAATGGAGCTTTCTGTTGAGCTCAGATTTTGAAAAAACACAATTACAAATATTAGAAAGAGAAATAGAACAAGGATGTCTATAAAGGCATGGCCCAGCTATTTATTCTTATGATTAGAGTGAATGGGAAAACAAAAGCTTTATAAAACAAAATTGAAACAGACCAAAGATGGCCCAAGTACAATCATTTGGATAAATGGCATAATGCTCTCTGTCAAACTATTCAATTTATTTGCAATGGCTTTTTGTTATTTTTTTTCAATCAAAAAGAAAATTCTGCAATATAGAAAGAAAATTTTTAAAACTTTAAGAGAGATCTGAAGTTCAATGGAGGTAGGAAATAGTAAGCCAGCCTTAGATAGTTAACATGTGTTAAAATAAAATATATTGAATTAGTTTTCAGATAAAATTGAAGAAATAGTGCTAATTATCTTTTTTGAAAATCCTGAATATAGAAAGAAGTACTGTGTGACTTTAAATGTGTCAATATCATCACAACACTTTTTCAAAAGGAAATAAAGAAAAAGTCCTGATGTTAAATATTACCAAATTTTACAGCAGTTCCCATCAAAATTCTACAAAGAACAATGAAATAGATTATTAAATAAAGCCCTTAAAATAGAAACTGATCAGCAATATAGACAACTATAGATGTATAAACAATAGATTCTCATAGCTAATTTGTAAAAAGATAGGATTATTGGCTAGACCAGGAAAAGCTTAAACATATACAGAATATCTCTTAATGCTCATGCAAGTACATCATTCATATCCTGTGGATAGGATTAAAAGTTTCAAGTTATATTATAGTTCAATTAATTGAAATCGTTTTAATTTGAACAATTTTATCCAAAGAGTGTTGATTAATGCAATATGTCAGTGACTGTGGATGACAATCAGAAAAATCAACAGTGGCATAGAACCGAGTTTTCCCAGGTCCTTTTTCCAGTTTTATCTTGATTGAATAAAGAAGCAAGTTGATTTAATCTGCCATGTAAGACAATACTCACAGGAAAGTTATCATATTAGAGGAGCCAATAACTACTTATAAAGATCCTAACATGCTCAGGCAATGATCTAAAACAACATGGAACTTAATAGGAATAAGCGTTATGGCTTCTTATTAGAAGTTTTTCCCAACAATTTTTAAAAGATCAATTGATGAAGTGGATGAAGAAGATTTTCTAATAACAATTTATGTTAAAAAAAAATGCTCAATGTGATCCAAAAGTACGCATGCCTACTTCAACATTTAATATGTGATTTGCTTCTTGAGAAGATATATAGTTCTCCAACTACAAGAATTGAGCCTTCTACTGTTTACAGCTTACCTATGTCAACGGCTAATAGTTACAATTCAATCTGCTAATTTTATACAAGTGGATTAGTAAGAAACTGAAATGTGACCAGAGTAGGACAGGCAGAAAGAAGCAGGAACTAGAATCCCTATTATATATGACACAATTGGAAGTATAGAGAACAATTAGCCCAGAAAAGAATGACTTGTTCATCTTGTATTATCAGTGCCTGGTTGAGTAATATGCTATGTGTACAACAAAGGTATACCCAAGACCTATTATAGTCCTCTAAGGTACATATAAATATGTCACATATTTATGTACATATGAATATGTAATATAAATAATTGTAACTAAAATTAGTACAATCACAAATAACTCTGAATTGACAGAAAGTGGCAAATCTAAATGGAGAAAATAGTTTCAAATGGAACTTTCTGTTGAACTCAGATTTTGAAAAATCATAATTTCAAATATTAGAAAGAGAAACAGAATGAGGATGCCTATTACAATATGGTCTAAATAATACAAATGTTTATTTACATGTAAATATGTCACTTTAATGATTTGTTACTCCTTGTCTTGAATTGAGATCTATCATTTTGTGTTGACTCAAACACTATTGCCTTTGTTTTAGGACACTTGAAAGTGAATCATCAAAAAGTATGGCTTTTCAATTATCTCAACAGGTGAACTTTCTGCTAATGCTTTCCAATTTTGACCAGTCTCCTGTATTATTTTTCTCAAATAATGGTGTCACTAACTACCCAGTCTCTTGAGCTGAAACCACAGAGAAATTCTCACTATTCTCTCTCCTTCACTATACATATCCAACACAAGCACTATGCTTGTCCTCAGAAATGCTTATGAAATTCTCTCCAATCTGCCACTGCTAAGGTCAGGCTCTTGTTTTTGTTTTTTTTTAATTATTTCAAGTGATTTTACATTTGTCATATAAGACCTTTCATAATCTGACACCCCAAAATACCACCATTGCCTTTTATATATGACCACATGCATCAGCTACAAAAATATTTAATTCCATAAACATATTGAGAACTTAATACATGAAGAACAGTATTTTATGGGACAAGGAAGAAAGTGAATATTTTTCTTGTGAGGAAGGGAAAGGTTCATAAAGGAAGACACATTCAAATAGAAAATGTTAGGATTATAGGATGAATAAGACAAATAAACGCAGATTTGAAGAAAGGGAGAAGTCTTGGCAGAGAGAAGCCTCTGTAGTGTAAAACCTGGTACCATTAGGAATAGGTATGATGTTAGATATTGGTGAAGCTCAAAAGATAAGCCAGAGATATAACTGGAGAAATAAGGAATCTGATTAAGGAAACCCTTAAATGTTTGCTAAGGGATTAAGACTTGAGACTTCACTTCATAGACATAAAGAAATTAGGTACATTTGAAACAAGACAATAATCAAAGGATTTTGTAATTTTATGAATTCTCTGGTAATAGATTATTTGAAGGCAATCAAGCCTGGAGGTTGGGATATCAGCTAGGTGGGATATCAGCTAGGTAGCCATGGTCTAGTTCAGATTTGGAAAGATGAGGACTTCCATAATAGCAGTTGAACAAAAGAAATGAATGATTGGGACAGTAAAGAGACTGAGTCAACCATATGCAGAGATTTATCACAGTGAGAATTAAAGCAGGATGGTCTGCTTTAAGCTCTAAGTCTCTGGATTCTATGACAAGGTGACTGTTGCTGTTGTTAACCAAGACTACAAATGAAAGAGAAAAGTCCTGTACAGGAGGGATGCAGAATCATACCTTGAACTATACTTTCTTTCAAGACAGTCAGACATCCAGGAGAAAAAACCAAGGAAACAAGGGGCATCGAGTTTCACCACAACTGCCATAGCTTAAGAGCAATTGCCCTGATGGGGTTGCTTTGCAAAGTAACTAAAAAAATTCAATGTTTGAACTGGGCTTGGTGGCTCAGCCTGTAATCCCGCGCTTTGGGAGGCTTAGGTGAGTGGACTGCCTGAGCCCGCAGGTTCGAGACCCGCCTGGACAACTTGGCGAGACCTCCTCTCTACAATAAAATCAAAAAATTAGCCGGGCGTGGTAGTGTGAGCCTGTAGTTCCAGCAACTTGAAAGGCTGAGGCAGAAGGATCGCCGGAGCCCAGCAAGTCGAGGCTGCAGAGGCCGGGAGCGTTCCACTGCACTCCTGTCTGGGCAACAGAGTGAGACTCCAACTCAAAAAAAAAAAAAAATTCAATGTTTGCCACTACTAGTTAATTGAGTAATTTTAGGCAAGTTTCTACAACTTTACACATTGCCTTCACTGAAAATAATCTCTGCTATTCTGTACCTTTTACAAGCTTTGATTTAGACTAACTGTTTGTAGCTACATCAGGCACTACCGAAAAATGTATTCCTAAATGTATGTAAATAAACACTTATGAAATCCAAAGAACCTAAGCTATTTTGTAACAAATTTTCATCTAGATCCCCCACTGCCACAGTTGGCAGTCATAGCATAAAATGATAGACTTGTACCTGGCATATAATTTGCATACTTTTAATATGATTGAATTAATATTGTCTTGAAAAATGTTGTATTTCTGTAAAATTGCAAGAGATCATATTTGAAAACAGTATATTGTAGAATAGACATTAAATTGTACTGTATGAACAGAAAATAAATGGAAATTGATAGAGTATTTCTTTTACTTTATCTTGTCCTTCCTCATGTGATTTTTCACTATTTGTAAGCAGCAAGAATGTAGGCTTTTCTTAGTAACAAAGTTTACACCATTGAGTATATTGCATATTATTTTACCAACTAAAATTATTCCAAAGCCATACATTCCTTAGTTTTCATATGATATTTTCTCTTTGTAATTACCTGAAATACACAATACATACATAGAATATTTTTTGAGCTTATTTGAGTATACATGGACAAATTGTTAGGATCCACATATGCAACTGATGGCACCACTAAAGGAAGTACTATTTTCTACAATTAGTATGTGATTTATTTTGCATTGCAATGAACTCATTAGTTGTTTTTGATTCATAAAAGTGTCTTTATTAGTATAAAAACACATACAGTTATAATTTTTACTCCTTTTATCTATAAGCAGTCTAATATTCCCCATTAGAGTAGACATTCAAAACAAAACAAAAACCAAAAATGTTAAGTACAAATCAGAATGCTCCTTAATATGTAATTGTCATGTGCTCCATTTTCCAAAAGTTAACTTTTATACATTTTTGCTAAGATTTTTTTCATACAAACTTGGCCCCAGTTTCTTCTGATGACACTGTCCCTTCTATACCGCCCTGCTATTGATGGTATTGATTGCTTCTAAGCACTTACCTATTAATCCTTCTTCTGCCTAAAAGAGAGTATTTTCTCTTTTTTCTGTTCTAGATTGTTACTTGGACTGCTGCTTAGAGACCTTCACTCCTGCTTCCCTTCTGGCAAGTCTCCTCTTTCACACAAGGAATACCATGTTTATCTACACTGTGGCTCCCACTCCATCATATGTTTTTGTATTTCAGTAGCTAATTTTGCATCTGCACTTTACAACTGAGTTCTCTGTCCATTGAAAGGAATAAATGGCAAGTTAGTAGTATATTTGGTTTCTCTGATACCCAGTGACTGAGATTATATGAAGTAATGAAAACTTTTATTATCAAACTTAATTAATAGAAAACAAC
>CAUYQG010088808.1:0-12435 GCA_963574415.1 Tarsius wallacei | reverse complement strand
CACTGAGCCCGGCATCCTTATTGATATTATATGACCTCTTCCCATCCCCTGGTAGTGTCCCACTACTGCCAATCCCTTTTTTGTAGTATAATATGCATTCAGGGTCCACTAATGAGCGAGAAAACATGGTACTCAATTCTTTGTTTCTGTGATAAATCACTGAGAATGATAGGCTCCAAATCCATCCAAGTTGCAGGGAAGTCCATAATTTTGTCCTTCTTTATGGCTTTGTAATATTCCATCGTGTATATGTACCACTTTTTTTTTTTAACATCCAGTCCTGTTTCAATGGGCAGCATGGTTGGTTCCCTGGTTTTGCTATTGTTCATAAAGCTGCATCTTTTTGCAATTTTCAAGAATACATTCTTATTAACTGTAGTCATCATGTTTTCCAACATATCTCCAAGCCACTGCTTCCCCAGCACCTGGTAATTACCTCTCTACTCTCTCCTGAGTTTAACTTTTTTAGATTTTACTTTGAAGTGAAAGGATGTGGTATTTGTCTTTCTGTGCCTAGATTCCTGCACTTAACATCATGCCCTTCGAGTTTATCCATGATGTTGCAAAAGACATGATGCCATCTATTTTTAAGACAGAATACTATTCCATTGTGTATACAAAACACATTTTGCTTATCCCTTCATGTGCTGCTGAACACAGGTTAATTGCATATCTTGGCTATTGAGAGGAATGGTGTTGTGAACGTGGGAATACAAATATCTCCTCGACATGCCAATTTTATTTTCTTTGGATGTGTACCCAGTAATGGAATTATTAGATCACATGGCAGTTCTATTTTTATTTTTCTGATATATTGGTTTTCATAATGGCTGTATTAATGTAAATTTCCAACAGTTTCTTCCCACATCTTCCCCAATGCTTGTTCTCTTTTATACCTTTTGGAAATAGCCATTCTATCTGGGGTGCAGTGATATCTTCTTGTGGCTATAATTTGTATTTCTCTGTCAATTAGTGATTTTGAACTTTTTTACATATACCTGTTGGCCATTTGCATGTCATCTTTTGAGAAATGTCTAGTTAGGTCTGTTGTCCATTTAAATTTTTTTTTTTAATTTTAAAGATGAGGGGTACAATTCAGCATTAGGTACACAAATATTCCTTTAATCATTTCTAAATCAGGTTATATGTTTTTTTACTAGTGAGTTGTTTGAGTTTCTTACATTGGATATTAAGCCTTCATCAGATGTGCGGTTTGCAAATACCTTATTTTATTCTAGAGATTGTCTATTCTTTCTTATAAAAACAAGACTCAACTGTATGCTGCCCACAAAAGACTCATTTCACATAGTCTAAAAGTGAAGAAATGGAAAGAAAAATATTGCATTCAAATGGAAACCAAAGACAGGAGTAGCTATACTTATACAATAAAAAATAAACTTTAAGTCAAAATATGTAAAACAAGACAAAGAAGGTTATTATATAATGATGAAGGCAATTAATCAAGGGGATATAACAAATGCTAATGCAGGTGCATGCAGCATCAGTAACATCAGGGCACTCTTATATGAAGCAAATGTTAGTAGATCTAAAAGTAGAGACAGGCATACTATTGTAATAGTAGGGGACTTTGATACCCCACTCTCAGCAATGGACAGATCATTCAGACAGAAAATCACTTAGGAACCATCAGACTTAAATTATACTTCAGAACAAATGGAACTAACAGACCTACACAGGACATTGCATCCCTCAGCAGCAGACTATATGATCTTCTCAAGCACACATATAACATTCTTCATGATAGATCATGTATTAGAACACAGAGAAAGCCTTAACAAATGTTACAAGATTGAAGTCATACCATGCATTTTTCTGACCACAATAGTATAAAACTAGAAATCAATAAAAGGATAAATTTCAGAAAATTCAAAAACATGGAGAGTAAGCAACACTCTCTAAATAACTCATCGGTCAATGAAGACTTTAAAAGAATAAAAAATATCTTAGAAAATAGAAATAGAAACACAATAGAGAAAAATTTATGGGATGAAGTAGAAACATCTCAAAAAGGAAGGTTTATGGTAACAAGTTCCTACATCAAAAAAAGAATATATATATCCCAAATAAACACTCATTATATACCTCAAAGAATTAGGAAGACAAAACAAAACAAAACAAGAAAAACTAAACCCAAAGTTAACAAAATGAAGAAAATAAAAAAGATAAAAGTGTAATATGTGAAATATTCTGAGAAAACAATAGAAAAATATCAATGAAACTAAGTTTTTCCTAAACACATTTTAAAAAGACAAACTAAGGAAAACAAAAAGTTTCAAGTAAATAAAATCAGGAATGAAAGACAAGATATTATAAGTATACCATAAAAATACAAATACATTAAGAGACTAATATGAGCTTCCCTTTTTGCAGACAATATGATCCTATACCTTGAAAACCTAAGGGAATCTGTCAAAATCTCCTTGCACTGATAAATGACTTTGGCAAAGTCTTGGGGAATAAAATCAACATGAAAATGACAGTTGCATTTCTATACACCAACAAGAAACAACAAGAGAGCCAAATAAAAAGCACAATCCTACTTATAACAGCCACAAAAAAAAGAGAGAGAAAGAAATATATTGGCATCTTCCTAATCAGAGAAGTAAAATATCTTTACAATGAAAACCACAAAACACTGCTCAAAGAGGACGCAAAACAAATGAAAAAACTTTCTATGCTCGTGGATCGGAAGAATCAATAGTGGTAAGATGTTCATCCTACCCGAGGCAATCTACAGACTGAATGTACTACCATTCAAATTACCAACATTATTATTCTCAAGCCTGGAAATGACAATACAGAAATTTATAGGGAAATTAAAAAGAGGACAAATAGCCAAAGCAATCCTTAGCAAAAGAAACAAAGTGGAAGATATTACACTTGCAGACTTTAAACTTTAAAATCGTATAAGGCTACAATAATCAAAACATCTTGTTATTGGTACAAGGACAATCACATAGACCAATGGTACAGGATAGAGATTCTGGAATCAAAATCTCAATCTCTCAACCAACTCACCTTTGACAAATCCATTAACAACAACCCCTGGGGAAAGGAGACCTTAATCAGCAAATGGTGTTGGGAAAACTGGTGTAGCTGCATGCAGAAGAATGAATGAAACAGGACCCCTATGTATCACCATACACAAAAAATCAACTCTAAATGGATTGAAGACCTGAACATAAAACCTCAACCTAAAGAATGTTAGAAAAAAACACAGGAGACACACTTCTGCACATTGGAATAGGCAACCAATTCTTGATCATAACCCAAAAGTGTATGCCATAAAAGATAAAATAGGTCACAAGGGTGACCTGATCAAATTGAAAAGCTTTTGCAAAGCAAAAGAAACCATCAAGAGAGTGGGAAGACAACTCACAGAATGGGAAAAAAAAATTTGCTAACTATATCAGACAAAGTTCTAACATCTAGGATCTACAAGGAATTCAAACCAAAAGTAAAAAAACAAACAGCACAATTAGAAATTGGGCAAAAAATATGAATAGGCACTTCTCAAAAGAAGACACATGAACAGTCAACAGATACATGAAAAAATGTTCAACCTCACTAATCATTAGTGAAATGCAAATCAAAACCACACTGAAACATCATCTAACACCAGTAAGAATGGCCATCATTAATACATCTATAAACGATAGATGCTGACAAGAATGCAGAGAAAAAATTGCTTGAGCCCAGTCTGGGCAAAATAGCGAGACACAGTCTCTACAATGAGTGAGCCATGAGTGTGCCACCACAACTCCAGTCTGGGTGACAGAGTGAGATTCCAACTCAGAATATAATTAATAAATAACAAAATACAGGACTTGGAAACAGATTTGACCAAGGGGGTTAAAAATCTATGCACTCAAAGCTATAAAATATTAATGAAAGAACTGGAAGAAGATGTAAACAGACAAAATACTTACGTTCATGGATCAGAAGAAAGAATATTGTTAATATTCATACTACCCAAATTGATCTACAGATTCAATACAATTCCCATCAATATACAAATAAAATTCTACACCAATATAGAAGAAAATCTTAAAATTTACATAAAACCACAAATTCATGGATAACAAAAGCAATCTTGAGAAAAAGAAGCAAGCTTGAGGCATCCCACTACCTGACTTCAAAATACACCACAAAGCTATAGTAATCAAACTATATCACAAAGCTATAGCATAATGCATGCCTCAGAATGGATATGCAGAGACAAATGTAGCAGAAAAGAGAGTTCAGAAATAAATTCATGCATTTATGATTAGTTAATTTCTGACTAAGATGTCAAGAGCATGCAATGCGGAAAGGACATTTTCTTTTATAAATTAATTGAGGCAACTGAATGTCCACATTCACATCCACAGAAGAATGAAATTAGACCCTTATCTCACACCATATACAAAACCAACTCAAAATGGATTAATGACTACATGTGAGACCTGAAACTATAACACTGTTAGAAAAAGCACAGGGACCAGTCACTCATGCTTATAGTCCTGGAACTTTGTGTGGCTGGGACGGAAGAATCATTTGAGCCCAATAGTTCAAGACCAGTCTGGGTGACATAGTGAGTCCTCATCTCTACAAAAAAATGAATGTCGGGTGTGCTGGCACATGTCTATATGGTCTGCTACTGAGGTGGCTGAGGTGGGAGGATCATTTGAACCAGGGAGGTTGAGGCTGCAGTGACCTGGGATCATGCCACTGCACTCCAGCCTGAGTGACAGAGTGAGATCCTGTCTCAATAAATAAAATAAAATATAAAATAAAATAGGGGAAAATATTTATGACATTGGTGGGGCAGTTGTTTTTTAGATATGATTCTCAAAACACAAGCAACAAAAGCAAAAATAGACAAACGGGATTATAGTCAACTAAAATACTTCTTCACTGTCAAATAAACAATTAATAAAAGTGTCTTACAAGGCAATTTTTAAAATTTTAGTTTAAAAGAAAATTCTTGAAAACTTAAAAAACAAAGCCTGTTTGTTTCATTTTGGATTTATATATTTTTAATGTATTTTTACCTGACCGATTATATTTTAGATCACATTTAAATGGACTCACTAAATACTTTGATAGACTTAGATTTCTAAAGAAACACAGCATGTGTGCATTGAGCAAGTGAGAGAGGGAGAGAAAGAGAGTGATATTTTATTTTTGTCAGTATGTCTTAAAGGGTGTCTATTTCAGTGATTTATACTTAATTTCAGACCTACACACCACCCAAGTTATACAGAATCTGGGCCCACTGACACGTGTCATGTTTTTGTTTCTATTCTGTTCCCTGAAATTCATACAAATCTTATTAGTTTTGAATGTTAGTAGCTACCTGCTATTTACATGTTGATTGCTGTAGGTAAGTAAATTGCAGGCATTCAATCATAGTCTAACTTTTCAACAAAGTATTTTCCAGCTAGCTCTATCTTTGCAAAAGGATATGTACGTAACGTTTTAGCTATTTATTTTATGATTGTGTTCTATTATAAAGTAAATTAATAATGTTGATATATTTGGCCAAATATCATCATCCATATCAGAAGACTTCAAGCTCAGAGAAGATCCAATCAGGGTGACTTAACCCCAAAGTGATTCTGTGTGCTGCTCTGATATTTCTCCAGCTACCATTTCATTTGAGAATTAATTTTTTTTTCAAAAGAGAGGAACTATCATTGATAACTTAGGAGTCTTAGTTTTTTTTTTTTTTTCTTTCTAACCCTCACATCCCCAAATTGGACTTTCTTAAATTTGGTGATGTGTGTTTGTTAGACTCTAATAACATTTATGGAGATGCCCAAGTCAACATTCTTCTCCAACATATAAAGCTACATATATCTATAATCTATTTAGAAACTACAGTGAAATTGAAATATAATCCCCAATGATAAACAAAGTTATTCATTATGCTTTTAAACTATATTCAAACACAATCTTAATGCATTTTCATTTCCCCAGTGATAGTTTTTATACAAAACACATTGATAAGGGTTTTCTCTAGATTTTATATGTGAATTGTAAAATTCCTTGTTCTTTCTTTAATGTTGCTACCTTGACATGGCTTCTCTAACTTGCCATCATAAAATGGTCAACATTAAAATGATGTCTTTGGTCTATTATCTTACAATGTTGAGGTGATAATTAAATAAAATAATGTATTTAACAGCACATTATAAACTAAAAAGATCAACTTTCTTAATATCAAAAATGATATTAAACCATATTTTAATCTATCAAATCAGTAGTACTTGACTACATTGAATTTATTTATTTTGTACATTGTGGTAGATTTAATTTGCTTTTTTTTTTCCTAAGAATTTCTGCTTAGGAACAAGAGACCATATTCTAGAGTTGGGTTGTTATTCCAGCTTTTACACTTACTATTAAAATGAAATGGGTTTAATATGCTTTCTGGGGTTTAGAAATTTCTTCTATAAATGTGGGCTAAGAGCAAAAACTGCTCAGGAATTTGTGGAACTTCTTTGACTAAACAAATCTGGTTCTAACTGATCTTTCCTAGGATTTAATGGCTTTCCACAGTGTTTTAACAGCCCTTAGCTGTATTTATTATTCCTTTGACTTTCCTTGGGTCTACTTTTTTGTTTTTCTTACGTATTTAAATGCCTACCATATTTAAACAAATTCTGCCTTTTTAAAATTTCCTGTACATAATACAGTGTACTTATATTTATCTCTCAACACCACTGCTGCTTACATGTAGGCTACACAATTTTTTTCTTTCTTTATTACTTGGCTTCACACCTTTTATTCATACTTTTCCCCTTAAGAAATATTTTACTGCATAAATCTTTGAACCACGTGGTTGAGTGTCTTTAAATAAAAGTATTTACTTATTTTATTGTTTTAAGACATTATTAAGCTTTTTTTCAGATAAATGGTCTTTATGACGCAATCTGTTGGAATTCTTGACAATTATTATCTTTAGGGTATTAGTTGATCATTTAAAATAATTTTTCATGTGCATTTAAAACAATGAAAATTATTTATCATTTGAAGACAGAGAGGAATCTATGAACATTTGATTAAGTTATTGAATGTGTGAGTCAAATCTTCTATATCCAACAATATCAAGCATCAAGACTACTGAAAGAAAGTCAGGGTGGCATTCGTGCAGGAATATGCAAATTGACCAATAAAACTAGAGAGACTATAGAAATTTGACCCAAGGGTGCCAACATTATGAAAATGATAACACTGCCATTAAGGAAGAGAGTGAATGATATTTTAATAAATAAAACTGCTAGTTGGATAAACATGTAGAGAGATTACACACACACACACACACACACACACATAACTCTAATTCAAAACATGTGAAAGAAATAAATTCCATGAACGGTGGACTTACATGTAGAAGGCAAAAGAATAAACAATAAGATTTTAGAGGACAAGCAAATCTTGGTGTAGTCAAAGATTTCCATTTGTAACAAAATGAAAAGCAAAAAAGTGAAATGAAGAAAAAAGGTAGTGTGAACTATGTTGCTTGCATTCATCAAAAGACACTATTAAGTACATAATTCAGAGAAAAGGAGTCTTCAATAAAAAATTTATTTTAATTATGAAAGTTAAGACAATTGGACAAATTAGTAAAAATAAAATAGTAAAGCAATTGAACAGACACTTCACAGAATGTGACAATAAACATATACACAACGGAATACTACGCAGCCATAAAAAAGAATGAAATCATGAATTTCGCAGCAACCTGGATGGAACTGGAGTCTATAATACTGAGTGACCTCTCACAGAAACAAGAAACTGAGTATCACCTGTTCTCACTCATATAGTAGACCTTGATCATCCAACGTATTACCACAAGAAAATGACTGACAGTGGTGGGAAACTATGGCGGGGAGGGGTAGGGTGATGGGATTAATGGTAGTAAATATCTGTCTGGGGATAGGGAGACACTTCTTATCAACAAGGGTGCCTGAATGAGGCATATTTGTATACCTAACCCTTAACTGTACCCCACAATATCATAATAAAAAATATTGAATAATTAAAAAAAATTGTCAATAAATATGGCAATGACCTATATATAGAAGGGTGATTAGGACAATGAAAATGAAACCACAACCTAAAACTATTACAAAATTCATGAAAACGACTAATCTAAAAAATATTAGAAAATGCATGCATTGATGAGGGTATGAATCAGAATTTTCACAACCCTATGCCATTATCTCCTAAACGTAACCATCTGTCTTGCCTATTACCAGCAATACCATTACTAGGTAGACTCAACAAAACAAACATGCAATCCCATACTCGAATTTTTAATAGACTCATACCTCAAAAAGCGTAACTTGGAAATTGACAAAAACATTCATAATATTTTAATGAATGATATAAATAATAATTAGTTATTTATGTTATTGAGTGCTATAAAGCAATTAAAAATAAAAGGGTTTCTGGTACTTGAAAAAATAAAAATGAGTTGTGCAAATTTAATATTGTGCCCAAGTCAGAAGCAAAAGATTAAAAGATGATAGACTTTCTAATCCCAAATAAAAATGAATATACATATATATATTTGCAAAACCTATCAATGCTCATATAAACCAGGGTATTGATCACTCTTGCAGGAGAGGGTAGTAACCAGAAAGAACACTAGGGACACAAAAGATTCCATTTAGATGTGCTGATAGTATGCAGCTCCTTGATTCAGTTGGTGTTTGGAAACATGCTCAATTTATAACAAGTTATTGTGCTGCTCACATAAAAATTGAAGCTCTCTGTGTATATATTATATTCGAATAAAATATATCCTCAGTGAACTTTATCTTACTTGATATGTTAATTTAAGAGAGAGAAGTGTTCCTACTCTGTTTATAAACTTGTCAATGTTTCCTTTGAATATAGAACATCTTCTAAAAAAGACACAAAAAGCAACAATTTAAAGTGTCACTTTATAGAAGTAGTCATAAAAATAAATATTTAAAAGGTGTTTAATTGGATTAATAAACTAGGAAATATAAAGTAAAACCATAATTTTATACTTTTTCACCAACACATGCTTGTTCGCAAATTTTATTTATTTTTTTAATGTGTCAATCTTTTCTAGTTTCTTTAAATAAAAAAAGCATTTTTAATTCTTTTTTTATTTTAAAGGGTACAATTCAGGGTTAGGTATACAAATGCTCATTATGCAGGTACCCTTGTTGTTGAGGTGTGCCCCTTCCCCTGACAGTTTCCCACTGTTGTGAGTCCCTTTCTTATAGTATTATGATAATAGTGCAAGGTCTGCTTATAAGTGAGGACATATGGTACTCTGTTCTTTATTTCTGTGATCGATCAGAGTACGATAGACTCTTAATCCATCCAAGGTGCTGCAAAGTCCATGTTTGTACTTCTTTATGGATGCATAATAATCCATTGAGTATATGTACCATTTTTTTAAATACATTCCAACTTCGATAGGCAATATGGTTGGTTCCATGTGTTTGCTATTGTGAATAGAAATGCCTGGAATACCAGCAATAGTAATGATGTGGAATGGCAATGAATTTCTTATGCAAAATTTTAAAACTATTCCCATATTTTTAATATTATTGATAATAAATATATCCTATAACCCAGTAATTTCACTATTCTATATATCCTAATAAACTTACTGCAGATATGCACTAGCAGACTGTACACAATTTTCTATAGTAGTATTATATATAACAGAAAAAAATTTGAAACTCATTAAATACCCATCAGCAATTAATTCTATGTTTTTAATGAATTTTTACAACATAATACTATAAAACAATAAAATAGACAAAATGTAGATATCTTTTTAACACATAAATTTTAGTGAAGAAAAAGTCACAAAAAATGTTTTGCCTGAATATATACGCTGACAAAATTTGCATGAAAGATAAATATATGTTTAGACCTTCAAAATTTTGTGGTAACTCCATACAAAATGTTAAAGTAGTGACAAACAAAAAGTTCATGTCAGTGATTTCATCTTTTATTTAAGTATAGTTTCCATGTAATAAGTCCCCAAATTTTAAATATATACTTCTCTGAATCTATTCTGCAATTATGCAACCATTACCATGTATCAATTTAAGAAATTGTGCATCACTCCAAAATTTCACTTCTCACCTTTACTGTAAATTTTTACTTTGTACCATAGCCTCAAGAAACTAATAATCTTTTGTCTATTCTCATATATTTGCCTTTCCTAGATATTACATATAAATTGAATCATATGATATGTTGAATTTTGTATCTGAATATGTCACTTCGAATGATGTTTTTTAGATCCATCGCCCGTGTTTATACGTAGTCTATTTCTTTCTTTTTCTTTCTTTCTGTCTTTTTTTGTGTGTGTGCTGTATTTCATTTTAAAAGAAGTTGCATTGTATCCATAAATCAATTTTGAGCTAATTGACACATTTATAGCACTGAGACTTCTGATTCCTAAATCTGGCATATCTTTCCATTTGTCCAGATCTTTATTTTTGTTTTCTTAGTAATATTTTGTAAACTTCATTGTAGAGGTGTTCCATGTCATTTGCTAAATTTATTTCTATATATTTTATCTTGTGATTCTATTGTCAGTAGTTTTTGCTTTATTTTTTATTATTTTGTTACAATTACATTTAAGTATAATTGAGTTTGTATTCTGTGATTTTGTTTAACCATTCTATTAGTTCTAATAAATCTTTTATAGATTTTGCAAGGAATTTCCACATAAGAGATTATGTCATAAAGAAAAATAAAGAATGCTTTATTCCTTCATTTCAAACATGCACACTTATTTTTCTTGCTTTATTTTACTAATTAGATAGCTTCATGCTGAATAAAAGTGGTATGAGCAGAAACCACAGACATTTTCTAAATCTTGGCAGAAAAGTTTCAGTCTTTCACCATAATGTTAGCTATAGCATTTTGTCTTTTGAGTCTATTGAGAGGATCACATTCTTTATTTTCTGTGTTAACGCAACATGACACATAATATTAATTAACTTTTTGGATATTAACCTTTTCTTGCATCTACTTGATTGCAGTATATTGTTATTTTGTATATTGATGAACTTTTGGGAATATTTGTGAAGAATTTTGCATTTGTATTCATGAAGGATAATGGGACGTAGTCTTATTTGGGGCAGGAAACATCTGACTTTAAGGTAAGAGTAGTATGGACCTTAAATTGTGTATAAATTGTCTAAAAATATTTATTTAGTCATCATCTTAAAATATGTCTAGTTTTTTTAAACAAACTACTATAAAAGAATGAACAGTAATCAGAAACCACATTTGCAAACACATAAGTAAACCAAGTAAGCTTATTAATAACAAGATGACTACTTTGAATTATCTATTACTGTTACAAATCCAAAAAAAAAATAAGCTGCAAGAAAATAACAACTAGGGTCATCAAATGGGGATAATTGGTGCTAAAACATTCTGAGGTCCTTGGATTGTTTAAAAGAAAGATTTTCCTTCCCTGTTGCAGGCTTCTTCTTAGCAGGCTCTTACAGCATGGAGTGGTTCTCCAGCTCAAGCATGCAGAGATTGCAGTGTCCTGCTTGCGGAAGGCCAGATCCCTGGATGACCTCAGCTGACCCAAATCTTCTCTATCTTGCTTACACTTCTGAGGTAGAATGCACCAATCATTGCAACATTCTGAGATAAAGAGAAAATGTCTGGAACAACACAGGCAGTGTCCTTATTCCTCCTAGAACAGGAAGTTCCCAGTTACACGCAGGCTGCATAAACTCAGGGCAGGGCACTTGTAGGGTTCCTCAGCTGTGGTACAACATGAGAGAACACACAGAAAAGATTCCAGTCACTCTAGACAGCTTTCCTGAACCTTGAAGGAACGCCTTGCTATGAGTCTTTGGCTTTTGTTTATTCTTACTGCCAATTTATGAATAATAAATCTGCTTTGCTTACTTATTGCATGAATGCTCTTTCTCTCTGAATTTAGGTCATTGGTAGAGAATCTTTGCATTGCCCTGGCCAGCAGTACTCAGTGGACATGATGTATAAGTTGGTCTGCTTGTCATTGCCCCATAGATCTCTTAGGCTCTGTTCACTTTCTTTGTTCTTTTCCTTTTTTCTCAGAATCTATAATTTCCTCTCTCCTATCTTCATGTTCGCTGATTCTTTCTTCTGATTACTCAAATCTGACTTTAAATCCATCGGTGATTTTTAAACAATCAGTTATTGTACTTTTTTGATTAAGAATTTTTTTTAGGGGTGTTTCTATTTTGGTTTTCTCTCTATTGATACTTATATTTTGCTCATACATTGAAAAAAAAATCTTCACAGCTTTCTTTAGTTCTTTTAGTAGCTTTAAGGCAGTTGTTTTAAAGTCTTTGTCTAATAGAACCACCACCAAGTCTCTTTCAGTAACTATTAAGTGTTTATTGGTTTATTTATAAA
>CAUYQG010088807.1:0-21272 GCA_963574415.1 Tarsius wallacei | reverse complement strand
GTTCCAGCTACTTGGAAGGCTGAGGCGGAAGGATCGCCGGAGCCCAGCAGGTCGAGGCTGCGGTGGCCGGGAGCGGCCACTGCACTCCAGTCTGGGCGACAGAGTGAGACTCCAACTCAAAAAAAAAAAAAAAAAAAATCTCCAAACTGCTATCCATAGGGGCTGAACTAGCTTACTTTCTCACCAGCAGTGTATGAATGTTCCCTTTTCTCTACAACCTCACCAACATATGTTTTTTCTGAGTTGGAGTCTCACTTTGTTGCCCAGGCTGGAGTGCAGTGGCATGTTCACAGCCACCGCAGCCTTGACCTACTGGGCTCAGGTGATCCTTCCACCTCAGCCTTCCAAGTAGCAGGAACACAGGCATGTACCACCACACCTAGCTAATTTTTTTGATCTATTGTAGAGATCAGGTCTTGCCAAGTTTCCCAGGCTGAACTTGAATCCCTGGGCTCAGGCAATCCTCTCACCTCAGTCTCCCAAAATGCTGGAATTACAGGTTTGAGCCACCGTGCTGACCTGTTTTTTGACTTTTTAATGAGAGCCATTCTGACAGGTATAAGATGGTATGCATTGCTAATTCCTTCATTTTATAGAAGGACAAACTGAGGCCCAGAGACGCATAGGACTTGCCTAGGGACACACAGTTAGCAACAGTACCAGGAATAAAACTTAAGGCTGTCAATCTAGGGCTGTTGTCCAGCTAGTTTAGGGATGCAGACTTCTTGACTCAGGCCTCAGGTTCATTTTTCTGCACCTCATCACTAGTCCTGCCCTGTTTAGAAATGGCCATGATTTCCCTTCCCTCAGGCACTAAATGGGCTTGGCTCTACACACCCTCCCAGGACAAGTCAGGACCGATGCAGTTAGGACTAGAACCCCCAGTACTGTGATTCCACCTGGCTGCCTGGGTTCCAGGAAAACTGTTTTCACTGTACCCAGACACCACAGCCACTCCCATGGACTTTCAGAGGTGGCTCCCCAGGAAAGTGGCCCCAGCCCTAACCAAGTGGGTGAGGCATGTTGGCACAAGCTTTCAGGCCACAGTGGGGTGAATCACCTAAGGGGCAGAGCCCTCAAGCTTCCTCTCCATTTGGCTCAGGCCGTGGGCTGCCCAGGAGAGAGGATGGATGGAGGAGAAAGCCTGGTGCTTGGACTTTAAGGCAGAGAGGAATGGTCTAGGCACTGCCTCTATGAAGTGGGACAGGATGACAGTGAGTGGAGCTCAGAGTCCCTAAGAGAACACTGGACAAGCCCCCAGTAACATGGAAGCCTAGAAGGGAAATGACTCTCCCCCTGGAGGGTTAGTGGTCCACTGGGATGAGAACTGAAGCTCCACCTCCCAGTTCTGCCTCTCCTCTTGGAATCAATCCCTTTGTCAGACTGTCACCCCTCCACCCCCACCATTCATCCCTGCTCTTTCTGTCATACAGAGTGGGCTGTTTCTCTTACCTTTGCAAGAGGAAACTGAGGCACAAAAAAATGGGCTCACAGGCCAGGCACAGTGGCTTACTACACTTTGGGAGGCAGAAATGAGAGGATTGCCTGAGTCCAGTGGTTCGAGACCAGCCCGGGCAACTTGGCAAGACCTCGCCTCTACAATAAATCAAGGAATTAGCCAGGCGTGGTGACACACACCTGTGGTTCCAGCTATTTGGAAGGCTGAGGTGGAAGGATCGCCTAAGCCCAGCAGGTCGAGACTGTGGTGGCTGTGAGTGTGCCACTGCACTCCATCCTGGGCAACAGAGTGTGACTCCAACTCAAAAAAAAAAAAAGGGCTCCAGGAGCAGGGGGAGTCTCAACACTGCCACCTCCTCACCCAGGGATGTAGACCTGCCTCCACTCAACAGAACTGCCGAGCACTCAGCACAGACAGTATCAAAGGGCTCTTTCTGTATGTAATTTAAATATTTTTGAATATATGCATATTAAGCATACAATAAGTATAAGGGAGCCCATAAGTCCTGGTAATCCCTATTATAATACTTCAGTGCTTTTATGGAAATATAAAATGTCAAGTTCTTAAAATTTCTTTCCCTCATTCTTCCATTGCCTCTGCTTGGCTGGTGTCCCGGGCACGTGTTCACTCTGCTTACTGGGAATTCAACTCTGCCTTGCAAACGACAGGGGCCCAGAGATAAGTCAGGAAGAAATGCCATGACTGCCCTTCTGAGGGACCCTGGGAAAAGGCCTCCGCCCCACCTTGCCTGCCCAAATACCAGGCACAGCAGCCCAGCCAGGAAACAGGAGACGCTGCCAGTCAATTTCCCCTCCCTCCCCTTCTGGCCAAGGCTTCATAGTTCCAGAACCAGAGCCAACTCCCTGATAAGGGCTGGGTGGGTTTGTGGAGAGAGGCACAAGGGAGTGCCAGACAAGCTGACCCATGACCCAGTCTCTGCCGAGTCCCCAGCAAAACTGCTTCTAAGCAGACATAATTCCCTGGCTTCCTTTAGAAAGCTCTCTGTCCTGGAAGGCTGAGTGGAAGGATCTCTGAAGCCCAGCTGGTTGAGGCTGCGGTGGCCAGTGGCCGGGAGTGTGCCATTGCACTCTCCAGTCTGGGCGACAGAGTGAGACTTCAACTCAAAAAAAAAAAAAAGAAAGCTTTCTGTCCATCCTCACAGGGGGAAGGAGGAGGCAAAGAAGAGAACCAGGCACACTGCAGAGGTGAAGCAAGTCCGAGACGGGAGCACCTGAACTGAGGTGTAATGCCTTGTTCAAAGCAGTTTGCATTTTACAGATGGGTTGCATTCCAAAAGTCTGTTGTTAATTTTCCCTCTGAGGTAAATCAACTAGACCAACTGTTTGTTGAACATTGCCTATGTATCAGATACTATGCTAGATGTGCAATGCTTTATTTAATCCTTCTGAAAATATTGTGAAATTAACCTTGTTTTCAGTCTGTGGGTAAAGAATCAGAGGCTCAGAGAGGTTAAGTAATTTGTCCCCAGCTACCCATCAGAGTCAGGATTGGGAACAGATTCTCATTCCCAAACCCATGACTGTTCCATGATGCCACATTATTTTGAGCAGGAAATAGTTGTCCAGATTAAGCCACTAGAACACCTTCAATCCTTTATGTATCCAAAAATAGTATACATTTGCAAACAGAAAAAAAAGAAGGAACCAGAAATACTAATAAACTAATGCAGAAAAACAATAAAACGGACTCAGAAATTAGAATGAGGCGCCCTTATGGAAAGTGACTTTACTGAGAAGAGGATGTGTAAGTTGCTGAAGACAGATGTAAATGAAATCCACAAGGGAAGGCTGGATTTTTGTAAAGACTTAGGGAGTTGCTGATCCTGGGTTTTAGTGTCTAATTCATTCCCACCTTGTGCATTTTCCTTGAGATAGCAGCTATGATTGGAACTATTCTGAATTAAGAAATGCAGCATGTTGGGTGTGGTGGTGTGCACCTGTAGTCCTAACTATTCAGGAGGTTAAGACAGGAGGATTACTCGAGCTCAGGAGTTTGGAGCTGCAGTGCACTACCATCTTGCTTGTGAATAGCACTCTAGCCTTGGCAACATAATAAGACCCTGTCTTTAAAATACAAAAAAGAAATACAGCAAAGAAAAGTGAGGGTAAGAGAACAAGGAAGGCACAAAATTATTTCTGTATAAGTAACACAACAAGGAGGGATAAAAATTAAGAGTGACAGGTGCAGTGGCTCAGGTGTAATACCAGTAGTTTGGGAGGCGGAGGTGAGAGGATTGCCTGAGCCCATGGGTTTAAGACCAGCCTGGGCAACATGGCGAGACCTCGTCTCTACAATAAATCAAGAAATTAGCCTGGTATGGAGGCACATGCCTGTAGTTCCAGCTACTTGGGAGGCCAAGGCAGAAGGATCGCCTGAGCCCAGCAGGTTGAGGCTGCGGTGGCTGTGAGTGTGCCACTGCACTCCCGCTCTGGTGACAGAGTGAGACTCTGACTCAAAAAAAAAAAAAAGGCAGCCAAACCTGTTGTTTAATTATTCTCAAAAAAAAAAAAAATACTACAACAACTGAATATCCACACTGTTGCTTTTGACAGCTATTGTTTGGCATTATAATGGGCAATGCTAAATAACTCTATCCAACATATTAATCGTTTCAATGATTTAAAGTGACATTTTACTGCTAACTAATCCTGGGGGACCTATGAAGACAGTGCAACTTGAAATCATACATTTGGCAAGAGTTCTACTAACATTCCTCAATAGCCTGTCGTACCTGCCCTTAACACCCTTAACATTTTCCAGGCCTAAATGGCTCTTCTATTCTCTGTGCTACAGAATTCTGGGATCCCAACCAAGATACTGATTCTTTTACAGGAAAAAAAAATAACCAATAGGACATCTTAAATGCAAACACAATTTATGTCCTTTCATTTCCATTGTGGAATGTTCACGTGGTCACTTACAATTTGCTTCAATCCATATCTGAATGTGTGTATCCTGGGTTGTTGGAGAATCTGCTTAAAGCCCACATCACTTTCCACCTCATAAGATAAAGAAAAAGAATCACCAACATTTTGACATCATAACCACACCAGACAGAATTCCTTTAACTTTCCTGTTACTAGTGAATATTCCCCTCCTGTTTTCTATTGATAAGTTCTAAGAGGAAGGAAGAGCAATGGGCAAAAAACAAGCAAACCAACAGAGTAACGCACCCAGACAGATTCTTTATAAGCTTCTCAGATCTTCTACCTTGTAGAATTTTCACTATGCTAGCTTCTGTAGTTTCTGAATACAGCCAGCATGACTGTTACACATAAGACATTATATTTGACATTTCTTGGTTTCTGCAACAAGACTTTCTCAATAAAGAAAGCAGTGCCTTGTTCTACATTCTGGCTCATGTTCTTTCTTTCCGTTTCCAACTACAACACTCAGAGGGAAGATCTTACTTAGAAGAGCACTGTGGTAGCGAAAGCCCGGAGGATGTCTTTAGGTGGGGTGATAAAGAGTTAGTGACACTTAAATCTGAGATGAAAATGACAGTAATGAGACTGTCACGCAAAGATCTGATGAAGGGCATTCTAGGTTAGTACAAAAACCCCAAGGCAAATACAAGCTTATTGTGTTTGAAGAGAAGATTGGAGTTTAGAAAGGATAACAAAAGCCACAGGAGATGGAGTTGAATCACATAGGGTTTTAGAAGAGCATTAGGCCTTCATATTTTTATTCTAAGTTTAATGGGACGGTTAAGGAATGATTCTAAGCATGGGAATGGCATGATCTGATTTAGATTTCAAAAGATCACTTTGCTCTGTGGCAAAAGGATTGCTGGGATAGGTAGTCCTCGCAGAGGCAGGGAGCACAATAAGAAGGCTGTGTAAATCGTCCAGACAACAAGTGATTTGGGCTTGCATACCTGTGGTTTGAAAGAGAACAGCGGTAGTAAAGGTTCTGGTAGGAAAATGGAATATGCCTTGGAGGTGAAATCACTGAAGACTTTTAAGGTACTGAATGTGGGGTGTGAAGAAAATGAGAGAATGACTCAGATCGTTGGTCTAATTAACTCAGCATGTTGTGGGGCACTGAGGTGAGACAGAGAAGCTAAGATGAGGGGGCTCAGGAAAAAGCAAGTCTGTCAGTTGAGGGTGTCATTCAAGAGTTCTAGACGAGCTAATTCACATTGTTCATATTAAAACAAAAACCCCCTACATATTAGGAAAACTTGTTAGATCTTCAATTCTGATCCAAGACTTTCTCCCCAACCATATTTCTAGTTAATCTCAAGAAGCATACACAAATCTCACCTTCCAAAACAAACTGCTATTCTGTTCCCTTTATCCCAACCACTTACCCTGTATAATTTCCTAATAAAGGGCAACACATCCTATATTCCTAGGGATAAGTTAGTTTCTTCTTTTAGCTTTTTCTGGCATCTGCCAGGCATAATCACCTCCCCCAGCAGCAATATTTCACTTTATTCATACTTTTTAGTAGAAGCTATCATGCTGACATTCTCACCAGCTCTACTGTGAGCTCTTCAGGGGTGAGTCTACATCTAATTCATTTTAGGATTTCTGGAAACTGCCTCAGTGCATGAAATCTCACTAAAAACCAACTTTTGTGTGCACTCATGCTGAAAAAAAGAGCTCAGAAGCAGTATTTTCAGACCCACCCACATCTATATAGTAATCACTCTCTCAAGACACATCTCCAAGTGGGAGGGACATAGAAAGGTATAGTTGGAAAACCAAAGATAAGATTTGAGGAGTAAAAATATGAATTTTGTTATAGCAACCGCCTTTTAAATGTATTCTTTTTATTGCTGAACCATTTCATGTTAGACAAAGAAGTACAAAAACAGTCCAGCATTCAAGTTTTCTCAATTCCTTTGTTGGTAGCAGACCATGCATGGAGGAACACATCATTTCCATACTAAATGCACACGTCCATAATTAAACCACAGTTGTTTCCTCCCAACTTGCAGATATGGGTCAAGAATCTAACAGAGATTCAGAAACGGCAGCAGCAGGTCTGGCGCCACTGCAGGACCCCTCGACGAGAGGGGCACATGCCAACTGAGGGGGTTTGTGCTCTCTCTCTGACTCTTTTTCTGGGGGTCTAAATCTGTATGTCGCTGACAGGCACGCAAAGCCCATCCAAGCACCTGTGTCACAAAACGCAGCAGCTGCGTGACTGCCACCACTGATCCATCTGCGAGGCTGGTCCTGCCACATGTCAATTGACTCGCAGAAAGTGGGTTGGAAGAGAAATTCCATTAGAGAAGGGAGATAGCAAAATGGATGTATCATTTGTTCTTGGTCACTGAAAATATATAGAAAACATGGATGGAAAACAAGGATATTGCAAATGATCAGCACAGATGAGTAATGGCTGTTCCATGACAAAAGGAAAAGCTTTTAATTTGAAAAAATGACTAACTTTATAATTTGAGGCATAAACACATTTACTTTTTTTTTTTGTAGGGACAAGATTTTGTAATGTTGCTCTGGCTTGTATTAAACTCCCGGGCTCAAGCAATCCTCCCACCTGGTCGTTCAAAAGTACTGGGATTACAAGTATGAGCCACCATGCTGGGGCCCCTTTTTTTTTGAGTTTTCTAATTTTTTTTTTTTTTGAGTTGGGGTTTCACTCTATCACCGAGGCTGGAGTGCAGTGGCAGGATCACAATTCACTACAGCCTCAACCTCCTGGGCTTAGGAGATCCTCCTTCCTCCATTTGTGAGTAGCTGGGACTACAGGTGTGCAGTAACCACATCCAACATTTTTTTTTTTTTTTGCAGAGGTAAGGTCCTATGTTGTTCAGGCTGGTCTTAAACTCCTGAGTTCAAGCGATCCTTCCACCTCAGAGTACTGGGTTTACAGCCATGAGCCACTGCGCCTGGCTGGCTTTTACTTTTTAATGACTTGTTACACATAATTGGATTGTCAGAGTCACTAATTCTGCAAAGAGATAAAAGAATGATGTCTTACCAAAGAATCCAAAACTTTGGGTGAGGTTTACTAACTTAAATTTTTAGGCAACAAAAATTTCATTAACCAAGACTCAAAAACATTTTTTTAAATGTCAGAACTTATCTGAACTTAAGATATCAATGCTACATTATCACTGAAAAAAGTCTTAATAAAATTATCAACAATGTGAAAATGATTATGGGAAAGTGTTAAAACTTTTAAGGACTTTTTGCTGACATTTTCTTCTGTAAATATGCTAACAATGCACAACTCAAAAATAATATACTAATAGCAACTATCACTTGGACTTACTATGCATTGGACAGATGAGGTGCTCAAGTATTTTATTTTAATTTTCTTAAGTGTTTATGTTTAAAAAACGGGCTCAAAGAAGTTACCTGTCTCAACAAAATGATCTATTTAATTTTTCTTAGAGTAAGTTTTATGTCACTCTTATCTTTTTTGTGGAACTATTCATAGTGGTACTTATTAGGTAGTACTTGATAAACATCTCAGTCCCTAAGCTACTGAGACTGTACAATCCAATAATATTGCATTATGAAGTACATGTACAATACTGTACTAGCTAAGAAAATCAATAGAACACAAAATACTCGTGGAATAGGTCAATGGGAAATCTGAAGGATAAAAATAAATATTTGTCATGATAAGGTTCAGGTGAAAAATGATAAATTTGGATTTTAGGAAGCAAAGTTTCTGGCCAAATCAATTAAATGGCAAAGATAACAAATGCTTCCCGTATATTTGCTCCAGCCCCTTCAACTTTTAAAAGAGAATTTATTAGAACAATTTTTTTAATAATGTAAATCACTTATCTCAGTGTACTGAGATGATAAATAATTTATATTTCAGAATTTTTTCTTCAGTATTTCTAGACTGCATATAAATTCATTGTGGAATTAAAACCTGAAAGGAGCATTTAAAAATGATCCACTATAACAATGAGCAATATAATATGTGCAATATGTACCTTTACATATTGAACTAGACACTCCAAAATTAAATGAATTTAAGGCAATGTAAACCACTACCATGAAAATATGAAGAATAGAGTTCTTTCCACGTTCCCAAATGCATACAAACATTAATTGAAAATGCATTCTTCATATTAGATGGTGCTGTTAATTTTTTTCAGCATTTCAATAAGAATAATTTTCAAACATACATACATACATTTGAAAATAATTTGACAGTAAACATTCATATGTACACCATCAGTTCTGCAGTTATTACTATATTTAGTCTGTCACATATCTATTCATCTATATTTATTTAAACATTCCTCTAGCTATCAGTTTGTCTCTTATTTTTGATACATTTCAAAGAAATGTACAGATATCAGTCTGTGTCTTTACACATACTACAACATGCATATTATTAACAAGAGTCCTGTATTATTTTTCAGTGCTTTTTGCCATTGTTATTTTTCAGATAAATTTTACATAAAATTCAATGCATAAATCTTTAACTCTCCTTTCAATGAATTCTGACAAATGCATCTAGATGTTTGTTTTAAAAGGGCATAGACTCACATAAAGCTAATCTGTTTGTTATTTTCTCAATTTCTTTCAAGGTTGTGAATTGAGGACTGTAAATTAAAGGCAAACAGTCAACCTCGATAAATTGTATTTTATGAGCATTTTCAAAATTTATATTAGAGTTCTAAGTTGCAAGCAACCAAAACCAATAGAGACAAATCGCAATCTTCTTGGCCTAAGCAGAAAATAAATTTACTTAAAATATGTTGCGTGGATATGTTTCAGAAGCACTAAAAATCTTGAAGAGCTAGGCTTTAAAATAAGTGGAAGGAAGGACCCAAGTCACAACTGGCATCATTAAACCTGGTCAGGGAAGACACAGTGTTAACAGACACTGCACAGTGCTATAGCCAGCTCTGTATTGCCGGCTGGGAGACAGTCCTGCTGACTCAACTACCTGAGCTGCCATGGCCCACCACCAACGTGAGTTTGCTCTGTCCCTAATCATGGTACCTCTACATTGTGAATCACAGTTCCTGGTGAATGCCTCTTACGGGCCTACCTAGGTTACATATGTTAGGGAAACTCTTGAATGGAAGAATCCAGCAATTCTGAGCTTCTGTGGTACACGTGAGTGGTTGGGGTTAGCTTGCCAAAAAGAACAATGGAGAAACAAAGTTTCTTTTTTTTTCTTCTTTTTTTGAGTTGGAGTCTCACTCCATCCCCCAGGCTGGAATGCAGTGGCAAAATCACAGCCACCCTAGCATCAACCTACTGGGCTCAGGCAATCTTTCTGCCTCAACCTCCAAGTAGCCAGAACTACAGGTACCCGCTACCATGCCCGGCTAATTTTTTTAAATTTTTAATTTTTTTTTTAATTGTAGAGATGAGGTCTCACCAAGTTGCCCAGACTGCTCTTGAACCCCTGGGCTCAGGCAATCCTCTTACCTCAGCCTCCCAAAGTGCTGGGATTACAGGCTTGAGCCACTGCACTTGGTCCCAAAGTTTCTAAATAATGAAAGGAAGATCATACGATTGGCACCAAAGAGATTAAAGATATTCACTAAACACACATAGTTACATTTCTTTGCTAAACAATCCTATAAAGTTATCACCAGGGCATACAGAGATAGGGAAAAAAACAAAATGCTTTACTTATTCTTACAAGCCACTCAACACAACGCTTCTAATACCAGAGTCTCTGGCAACACCAGCTGTGTATCTTATAAGTTAATTGTGAGACTGTTTTTCTGGAGTTAGAGTCAGGCTGAGGGTTCAGTTCCACAAGACTGCTTCTACTTCAGATACCAGTCACACACAATAAATGTCACCTATACTTCTGACCTATCACCTATAAGTCGACAGTCTTATGACCACCTCTATGGGTTTCACTAATTTGCTTGAATGGCTCACAGAACTCAGGGAAATGTTTGCTGGGCTTATTAACAAAGGACTTAATAAAGGATACAGATTAACAGCCAGGTAAAGAGATACATAGGACTAGGTCTGGAAGGGTCCCAAGCACAGGTGCTTCTATCTACTGGAGTTGGGATGTGTCAGCCTCCTGGCATGCGGATGTGTTTGCTAACCCAGAAGCTCTCTCTGAACCATAGTTCAGGGATTTTTATGGAGGCTTCATCATTTAGGCTTGATCGATTATTAGCTCCATTTCCAGTCTCTCTCCTCTCTCCAGGGAATGGAGAGCTCCAACCTTCTATTCATGACTTGGTCTTTCTGGTGAGGCACCCACATCCAAGAGCCACCAAAAATCATCTCATTAGAGCAGAAGAGACACTCCTATCACCTGGGAAATTCCAAGAGTTTTAGGAGCTATGTATCAGAGACCAAGGACGGAGACCAACATATATTTCTTTCTTATTATTTCACACAGGATAAGCAAATGTTTTGTTCTATCTATCTATCTATCTATCTATCTATCTATCTATCTATCTATCTATCTTAGAAACAACACCTCTCTCTCTTTTCTCTGTCTCTGTGTGTGTATCGCCCAGGCCAGAGTGATGTGGCACAATCATATCTCACTGCAGCTTTGACCTACTGGGCTAAGGGATCATCCCACTTCAGCCTCCCAATTAGTTGAAATTACAGGCCTGTGCCACCACACCCAAACTTTTTTTTTTTTTTTTAGAGATAGGAGTTTTATCATGCTGCCCAAACTTGTCTTGAACCACTCCTGGCTTCATGTGATCTTCCCATCTCAGTTGCTCAAAGCACTAATATTATTGGCATGAGCGACCATGTTCCACCCAACAAACAAACATTCTTATTTATGGATTAGGGAATTTTTTGGAAACTTGACCTGGTTTGACTAGGAAGTTCCTGTCAGATTAGAAGAGTGAAAGCTTCTCCTCAAGACACAGACCAGCGCTTTAGGACATGTTGCGATTAGAGTAGGGATGGCAACCAACTGGCACCAACTGGGCCAGATAGTTCCTTAGTAAGGAGTCTAGACATTTAATCTCTCTTATGGCACCCCTTGACAAACAGAGGAGTTTAAACTTTCATTGATCTATTTGTTTGTTTTCAAATAATGTTATTTATTGTTTAAAATTTTTTAAAATTTTATTTATTTCTCCTATTGCAATAACATGAGGGGGTGCAAATAGTTTTTGGTTACATGGTTGCACTGCAGGTAGGTACACTTAAAGCCCAGACTTCTCCACTATAGAGGAGTCTAAACTTGAAGCCAAAGGCAACTTTTTTTCAGCTACGACAGGAAGTTGGTCAGCAGTGATATGAACAAGGAGACAGGCCAAAGTGATCATTGAAGAGAAAGTTCTGTTGGCAGTAACATCAGTGGCTTCAGTCATTTCTTTGGGGCCTGGCCACATAAAACCCTTATTAACTATGTATTACTCTCATGTTCTATTCTAGTCATAAATTTCCTTTTGATTAGGTAATTCGCAATGGGTTTGTTATTTGCCAGTAAGAGTTTTAATCATTTTATTAATTACAGCTAGATGATCCTGATCTTAAACCTCCTTTCCCCCTACATTGCAGAAATACATCAAAATTTATTAAGGGTGGACCTCAACATATTCTAACTATAACCTTCCATGTAATTAATACTTAACTTATTCCCTTCTTAATAAATAATGCCATGGAATAATGAGTTTCTCTTAAAACAAGGAGTTACTCTGTGTATTCTTAAAAGCAGATATGAGACCAAAACAGGACCAATAAGTGTAGAAGAACAATGCCATCTTCATTTAAATTATTATACATTTTATCCACTCTGCCCTATTTCTATAAAACAGTAATAAGTTTGTAAGTCTAAGCGCTTATGTCTTTGTAACTGTACGTAGATTTTGGACTCTACAAGAGATCAACACCAAATATGGCATTTTCTTGCTACAAGCGTGTGAGAGGCAGTAACTTATCTCTGCAAGCTCTAATTCCATAATCATTTATTTCAGGGCCGTGACAGCTAATACTTCAAGCACTATTAATAGAAAACCATGCAAGTGGTGTAGGTGGCATCTTCAGTTTAGTAATGCTGTAGTTAATTTCTTTAGTTTATAAAGTATTTATAAATCTCATCTTTGCAAAGCTGCTAAAACTGTGTGGGCAGAAACCAGTTATCTCCCTATCTCAGAGCCTTCCTCTCCTCTCCTGCAGCCTACCTAATCACACACACTCCTCTTACTAAAGCTGTGTGTGGTTTCATCTGATACTTTGCACTTTGCATCTTATGGAATAGCTGGTTACTTTTACAGCCTCATGATTAGAAATTACTTGTTGATTATCTAAGTTGGGCGAGGCATTAAATAATTGTGAAGATAAGTAGGTAACTCAGGCAGGATTCTAAAATTCCAACAAGAGAAATGATACCTGTAAACATATAGATAATCCAATATTAGATGTAGTGAGTGACAAAAGGATATTGTATAAAGCACTGGGCAGTGCTTTGAAGTTTTGTTGAGATAAAATTTACATGCAATAAGATGCACAGATTTAAGTGTGTAATCTGGAGAGTTTAAAACTTTGTAGATCTGTGAACCCACCATACCTATTAATACAAAAATATATTTCATCACCTTGAGAAAGTAGCATTCTTCCCTTTATAGTCAAGCTTCTACCAAGAACAGCCACTATCGATATTTCCCTCAAATGAGATAAGTATTTGATGTTCTAGAAATTTATATAAATAAAATTGCACAATTTATTCTTCCAAAAATAATTATGGATTCCTTTCATTCTTCCTTTTCTTCTGTCAGTTATTACTGTGTTTTGTTGAAACTTTGTGTGATTAGGAAGACACAAGCTTGATGTTTTAGATTCTCTTGTTAAATTGACTCTTATATCACTAAGAATGGCCCCAATACCTGGTATTAGCACTTGTCCTGAAGTTTACTTTATCTGGTACTGGCATTGCCATATCAGCTTTATCATGCGTTCTGTTTATGTAGTATATCATCTGTTCCTAAGGCTTTCCTTTCAACCTGTCTGTGTTTTCATGTTTAAAATGCATCTCTTGAAAACTGCATATAAAGGAGCCTGCCTTACTTAACCAATTTGACAATATCTGACTCTTAATTGGATCATTAAGTTTACTTATATTTAACATAATTAGTAATAAATTTAGGCTAAATTAGACATTCTTGTTATTTCTTTTCTAGTTTGTATCTCTGCTCTTTATCTCATTGTGCCTCCTTCTCTGTCATCTTTTAAAATAATAGACTGTTTTTCCCAGTCCCTTTTACCTCCTATATAGAAGTTTATTAACTCTTTCAATTAGTTTTATAGTAGTTATTTTTGGATTTATAATTTGGTTCCCTACCTTTTAATCTATCTTGAATTAATACAATACCACTTCACATAAAACATAAGAACTTACAGAGCAGAATCATTCCCCATCTCATTTTCTTCAACTTGATTCACTTCCTTTAGTGGTTCTTATATTGCTGGTCAGTTAGCAACTGATTCTTGTGAGGCTTGTTTACCTAAAGTTTATTTATTCTGCCTTCATTTCTGAAGGATATTTTCACTGTATATAAGAGCAAATGGCTTTGTTTTTTTGTTTTTGTTTTTGTTTTTTTGAAGTACTTTTAATATGTCATTTCGTTGCTTCCTATCTTCCATTCCTTCTGCTGAGAAATTTCATGTGTATGGTTTCTCCACTCTTTTCTTTTCTTTTCTTTTTTTTTTACACTGACTGCTTTCAAGATAGTCTCTTCATATCTTAGTTTTAGTAGTTTGACTATGCTGTGACTTGACATGGTTTTCATTTTCACTGTATTTGTCCAGCTTGAGTTTTCTTTCTTCTTAGATGCATGAGTAAATGTTTTGAAAGACTTTTGAAACTTTTAGCAGTATTAATATTTTGTCCCATTTTTCTCTCCTCCTTCTGAAGCACCATATACTTTGGCTTCTTATTATCTCCAAAGTGACCAGGGCAGGGTTCAGTTTATTTCTAGAATCTTAGGATTCTTTTGTTTTCAAATAAAATATATTAAAACTTTATCATTATTCTTTTTGATATTCAGATGTTGTCCATATAAGCTGTTCGGGCACCTGTAAAATTATAATTTGCCTTCATTCATTTATTAGTTTTTTTCTTATACCTTCTATTATAACAAGAATTTCTAGACTCATCTTTGATTTTCCTGCTCCACATCTGAAATCAGTCATTGCTCCAAGAAGTTCTGGTTCCTTTTAGTTGTTAATACTATTTTGAAGAAAAGATCTGGGTACTGGGTATGTCTATGATAAATCATTATTTCTGTACCTATGCAGCAGAAAGAGAAGACAACTTATTTTTTTAAAAATAAGTTCAAAAGCATTTACACTTCTGTTCATAACTCACCACCATGGGAATACTCAAGTTGCTATAAACAATTAGAAATCCAGAAAAATATGTATTTGAAAACAGTTTTCTGACAGAATACAATATACAATAACCTGTATAAGACTGTGATCCCTGAGAGAAGGGAAACAAGTAAGGTGAGCCTTATGAATGACACAGGTTACTTCCTGAAGGCAATATCCAGGATGTATTTTTTAAAAAGCTATGAAACAAACCCAAGTGATCCCCGTGAGTTGAAGAGCCAGAGATCACAGTTAAAAGAGGTTAAAAATAATAATAATAAAAGTGTGGTTATCACTTTAGAAGTTGGGCCAAATTAGCTATGAACTGAAAGTTTCTCTGACCTGACCCACGCAATGCTTTATAATAGTCCTGAAATGATAAAACTGACAGCAAGTAACTTACCTACATGCCAGAGCAAAGTTCAACACTCTTTAATGCAATAAAAAAAAAAAAAATCCAGCACCCAGCAACGTAAAATTTATAATGTCTATGTTCCAGTAAAATTTTACTAGGCATGAAAAGAAACAGGAAAAACCATGACCAATAAATAACAGATAAGTTGCTTAAATAAAAGAGGTGTAGAAATGACAGAGAAGGGAATTAGCAGAAAAGCATCTTAAAATAGCTACCATATATGTACCTCAAATGCTCAAGAACAAAAACAAAACTACCAGTATGATAGGAAGAGAACAAGAAGATGGCAAAAGACCAAAATGGAATTTTCTGAATGCAAACAATTGAGATAAATATTATGCTGGATGATATTAATAACAAATTAGATGCTATAGAAGAAAAGGTCAGTGTGCTTGAAGACATAATAAGAGAAAGAAGCACAAAAAGCACAAGGACCGAATGTGAGAGGAAAAACTATTGAAGAAATAATAGACAAGGAGTATCCTGATTCAATTTTTAAAAATGAAGCCACAAATAAAAGAAGTTCAATGAACTCAATAGGAATAAATATTTTTTTTTAAAAAAAGCACACCAATGCATATCACAGTCAAATTTTTATTAAACCATCAAAGACAAATCTTTACATAAAACAGAGATGAAAGACATTTACCCAGAGAGGAAAAATCATTAGAACTTCTCACCAGAGAGTATTCAATCAGAAAAAAAGCAAAAACAAAACAAAAAAACTTTTAACTTAGATATTTATATGAAACAAAAATATATTTCAAAAGTGAAAGCAAATAAAGATAGTACTTTGTAAAACATTCTAATTGAATGTATATGCCAGCAGGACTATCCAATAAAGAGTGTTATTGGAAGTTTTGTAAGCAGATGGAAAAATGATAGATGAAAATTTGAATCCACTAAAAGAAACAAAATAGAAAGTGGTAATTACATGGGCAACACAATTCTACATATCTTAATGTCTTTAAAAATAGTTGACACTTTAAGCAAAATTAATAATCTGTTATGTGAATTTAATAACATGTGTCAAAATAAAATGCTTGACAACAAATGAGCAAGTAAGAAAAATGATAAAGAGGAGAAAGTATATATTGTTATAAAATTCTTACACTACACTTAAAGTGGTGTAATAGGATTTGAAATAGACTGTGATACTCTAAGTAACCACTAAAAAATAAAATAAAGATGTATAAATTGGAATTACTATAAAATAATCATTATGAAAAATTGGAACAAGGAATAAAGGAACAAAAAATGACAATACAAATAGAAAGCAAATACTGTGACAATATAGCAGATTTAAATTCAAACATATCAATACTTACTTTAAATGTAAATAATCTAACCACTTCAAATAAAAGGTAAGTATTATCAAAATAGAAAACAAACAAAGAAATAAACATGCAATCCACAAGAGCACTCATTGTAAAAACAGATACAATAAAAAGAAAAAGGGTGAAAAAGATATTTTATATGAGCAATAATCACAGTAGTTTGGAGAATCTATATTATCATCAGGAATAGGAGAGCTCAGAAAAAAGAACATTGCCAAAGACTATTTCATGAACTATAATTGAATATTTCAAAACTATTCTTTTAGCAATTGATAGGATAACTGTACAAAAATAAATAATGATATAGAAGAGTCAAATAACACAATTAACCAACTTTACCTGATTGACATTTATACAACACCCTACTCAACAACTGCAAAAAATACATTCTTTCAAAAACACACAAAATGTACAACATATATTATGGGCATAAATTAAGTCTGAATAGATTTAATAAGCTTGAAATAAATCAAAATATGACCTGTATGGGCAATGCGAATAAACTGGAAATCAGTAAAAAAAGGTTACCTGTAAAAACCCCAAGTCTTGAAATCAATACAAATAAAGTTAGCTATTTGCAAAGTCAATACAATTAATAAACCTCTTATCACACTGATGCATGAAAGAAAGAAGGTACAAGTTAGCAATGGTACAAAAAGAAAGGATATTGCTACAGATTCCACAGACATAAAAAAGAAAAGAAAGTTTTGTTTCATTGTTCTAAGTAACTATAATTCCTTACTCTACTTGGCTATTTCTACCTCTCAATTTCAAGGTAGTAATTTTGAAATACAAATAAATATAATTTATTCTAAATATTGCTCCTATTCCTTGGGCATATTTCACTTTCTGTAATTGCCATGGCTACATTTTGTTTCTAGGGTTATCTCTACTAGGCTGTCATCAAGGTTATCTTCAGGACTTTTTCTGTCCTGAGCACTACTACAGTGTGTAGCAGGTAATAGTTGCTCTATATATTCTGAATGAAAAATTATATGTTGAGTCAAGGACTCTGGGTTAAATTAATCTTCCAAACTTACATCCTCTTTAAACCTACATGTCCTCTAACTCTCTTTACCTCATCACTGAATTTTCTTACCACTAAAATAAGAATGACAAAGACATGTATTTCCTGGAATCATTATTCAAAGATTAATTGTATGTAAACATTTAAAAATTTAGAAGAAGAGTACTTCAAAGTAAAAGCATTCCAGTGTGTGACATTCCAAAGGAATGACATTCCATTGTGTGCTAGTCATCATTGTTTTGCTATTATTATTAAAATAAGGAATTTCTGTATTAATATTAAAAGGTTTAGTGAAGTCCCTTAAGCGTAACGTGATTAGCTTGACTCTTTACTCGGTCAGTTTACTTGCCAAAACTAAAAAAAAGATCGAGGATGTAAAAGGGAATTACCAGATCAAAGGATAAGAGGCAAAGTGCTAAAATAAAGCCATGATAACATAGACACCTAATAAGAAGTCATTGACCAATAATTGTACTGCCTAAGGCAATATCTATTTTGTTCACTCTATTTTTATATTAATGAGCATTTTAATGCCTTCATTGTTTTCTTGTGAGTCTAGACATGTGAATATCTAGACCTCAGCAAACTCTGCGTATGACTACGACTTAATGGCATACTATTTTTAGCATCTTCTGGAGATGCCGCAAAATTAATAATGTCACATATATGATATAAAGAGCCTTTGTCTCTTTGAATTTATTGCTTGAACAACTTTGCTTTAAAAAAAAGATATATAAATTACATGCTGGTTTTAATGAGTTGAGATGTTTGCATTAATATTAACCCTATAATACTACTTATGAAGAAGGAGAGTTTTCTAAATATATTTAAAATATTCCTTAGGGCACAGTCATTTTTATAAATATATAAATAAATACACTTTAAACTAACCATTTATCCCTTCACAAATCCATTTTCTTTTTTGAGAAAGCTATATTTGCTAAGGAAACCTAATTACTGTGAAATTTTGGAAACTATTCTGAATTAACTAAGAAAACGTAAACATTAATTTATCTTAGCAGCAGTCTAATAACAGTAAAAAACCACATTCACTTTTTTTTTAGATTGGAAAATATAGTTAATTTAGAAAATATATTGAAGAGAGAAAGACATAGGAGATTCACCTCCCCAAGGTAAGAGAAGGGGCCAAAGCTTAGGAAAATATGGTGGCCACAGCTCAATGAACACATGGCCTGGCCAGTGCTTAACAAAAACAAGGGCCTATGTTACGTTTTATACCATACAAAGTGCATTTATACACATTATCCCATTAAAATGGAACAATCCTATGCAAGAAAAAGAAGTAATATGAACTTCATTCTAAATATGAGAAATATAACATACATAAAAACATAAGAGAGTTGCTCAGTGTCACATAGCTAGCGTTGGACTTGAAGTCAGCTATTTTGACTGTGATTCCAGTGTTCTTTCTAATATGACACAAGACCTTTTTAGAAACAGGCAAATCTGCACATTGCTCATGCACTGATAGAACCTTCACTTATAAGTTATTATAATGCCTTTATTAAACATATAATTTAAATTAAATTGTATTTTCCTTTTTTTTAACTTTTAAACTTTTTATTTTAAAATAGTGGGGTACAATTCAGCGTTAGGTATACAAATATTCATTGTGCAGTTACCCTTGTTGATGAGGTGTGCTCTCCCTTCCCCAGGCAGATTTCCACTACTGTCAATCCCACCTCCTTGTCCCCCACCACCACCACCCCGCAGTTTCCCGCTACTGTCAATCCTTTTCTTATAGTATTAAGACAGCTGTTCAAGGTCCACTTATGAGTGAGAACATGTGATACTCAGTTCTTTGTTTCTGTGAAAGATCACTCAGTATTATACACGCTAATTCCATCCAGGTTGCTGTTCTTGATTTTGCTCTTCTTTATGGTTGCAGAATATTCTACTGTATATATGTACCACATTTTTTTATCTAGTCCTCTTTTGATGAACAGCATAGTTGGTTCCACGTTCTTGCTATTGTGGACAATGCTGCGATAAACATGCATGTGCAGGTATCATTTTTATAGAGTGATTTGAGTTCTTCCGGGTATATTCACAGTAGAGGGATTGCGGGATCATATGGAAGGTCAATTTTTAGAACTTTTAGAAATCACCACAGTTTTCCACAGAGCCTATGCTAGTTTACACTCCCACCAACAGTGTTGAAGTATTCCCTTTTCGCCACATCCTCTCCAGCATCTGTTATTTTTTGTTATTGATGATGGCCATTCTGACTGGAGTTAGGTGGTATCTCAGTGTAGTTTTAATTCGCATCTCCTTGATGACTAGTGAGACTGAACATTTTTTCATATATCTGTTGGCTGCTCTTATGTCTTCTTTTGAGAAGTGTCTATTCATGTCTTTAGCCCACTTTGTAATAGGGCTGTTTATTTTTTTTCTTTACAGCACGTTTGAGTTCCTTGTAGATCCTTGATGTTAAGCCTTTGTCAGACATGGAGTTGGCAAATATTTTTTCCCAGTCTGTGGACTGTCTCCCTGCTCTTGATGGTTTCTTTGGTTTTGCAGAAGCTTGTCAGTTTAATGAGGTCCCACCTGTCTATCTTATCTCTTATGGCCTGGGCACTTCAGGTTTTGATCAGGAATTGATTGCCAGTTCCAACTTCCATAAGAGTGTCTCCTGCATTTTCTAAAGGTTCTTACAGTTTGAGGTTTTACATTTAGGTCTGTGATCCATTTGGAGTTAATTTTTGTGTATGAGGATAGGTAGGGGTCCTGTTTCAATCTTCTGCATGTGATCAGCCAGTTTTCCCAGCACCATTTACTGAATAGGTTCTCCTCTCCCCAGTAGTGGGTGGTGGAGGCTTTGTTGAAGATGAGTTGGTTAAGAAATTAAGGTTTTGCTTTTGGAATCTCAATTCTATTCCATTGGTCTATATGCCTGTCCTTGTACCAATATCAGGCTGTTTTGATTATTATTGCTATGTAATATAGTTTAAAGTCTGGGAGTGTGATACCTCTTGCTATTTTTTTTTTTTTTTTGCTGAGGATTGTTTTGGCTATTCTTGGTTGTTTATGTTTTCATATGAATTCCTGTATTGTTTTTTCTAGGTCTGAGAAGAATGTTGCTGGTAATTTGATGGGTATTGCATTAAATCTGTAGATTGCCTTAGATAAAATGGACATCTTAACAATGTTGATTCTTCCAATCCATGAGCATGGAATATTTTTCCACTTGTTTGTGTCATCCTTGATTTCTTTGAGCAGTTTTTTGTAGTTTTCATTGTAAAGGTCTTTTATGTCTCTGGTTAGGAAGATGCCAAGGTATTTCATTTTTTTGGTGGCTATTGTAAATGGAATTGTGCTTTTTATTTGGGGTTCTATTTGTTTATTATTGGTGTATAGAAATGTGATTGTCTTTTGTACATTTATTTTATACCCTGAGACTTTGCCAAAGTCCTTTATCAATATAAGGAGGTTTTTGGCAGATTTTCTTGGGTTTTCAAGGTATATAATCATGTCATCTGCAAAGAGAGATAGCTTGACTTCCTCTTTTCCTATTTGGATACCCCTGATTGCCTTCTCTTCTCTGATTGCTCTAGCTAGGACTTCCAAAACTATGTTGAACAGGAGGGGTGAGAGTGGGCATCCTTGTCTTGTTCCAGTTTTCAGGGGAAATGGTTCCAATTTTTGTCTGTTTAAGAGTATGGTGGTTGTGGGTTTCTCATAGATGGTTTTTACTATTTTGAGGTATGTTCCACCTATGCCTAGATGTTCA